>AWOL01S0005270.1:8202-66711 GCA_000715115.1 Nicotiana otophora
GTCTCAACCATAGCAAGCTTATTAAAAGCTATCAACAACATTTATAGGATTTAAGATGAGATCCTCTATAACCATCTTCACACAAAGCGACCCCACCGCCTCACCCGATGTATGCAGGTGGAGGTGTACGTACAATACCACAACTCTAATCAAGCAGCCCTGCTGCCTCACCTCAATGTATGCGGGTGGATGTATAACCATAGTACCAAGAACCTACACAAATCAGCTATGCTGCCTCACTCCAATGTATGCGGGTGAAAATGCATCAACGATATCAATACTAACACAAAGCGGCTATGCAGCCTCACCCCAATGTATGTGGGTGGTGGTGCCACAATAATACCAAAACCATACACAAAGAGGTCGTATCGCCTCACCCCAATATAAGTGGGTGGAGGTGCAGTCCCACAATATCATAATCCCTACACAAAGCGGTCATGCCGCCTCACCCCAATATATATGCGGGTGGAGGTATGTCACAATCACAATCTCTATACCATAATCCCCACACAAAGCGGTCATGCCACCTCACCCCAATGTATGCGGGTGGAGGTGTATCACAATCGCAATCTCTACACAACTTGGCATAATAACTTTCACATAAATCACGACTAGAAATTATAACATGTGGATACGTAATCCATAGTTTGGGACACATCCTCAATTTATAATGCAATATGATAAGAGCATTTGAAATACGAATTGAACATATATCTTCATCAAAAAACTTATCGGAATACTCGATTTATAATCAACATCTCGGAACTTACAAGGATAATGAGAATTCCAATTCTTAAAGAAGCGTTTAGCCAACATACCTCAATTGAGCTTCCTTAAACTCTAAAACGTTCCGGAATTCTTAGCAACTTCAATCTATTTTAGAAATATAACAAATTGAACCACAATTAGGAAGATGATTATGGTTCTAGCTCATTCGAGCATTTTATCAAACACTAGGTGTGCATTAAGGTTTCAAGGCCCTTTTATGGAGGATTCCATCATCCCATAACCCAATCTTTACCATTTTTAGCTCAATAATCTTCCTACATCCTTTGATAACACATGCATGTAAAATAACCAATCCTCTTGCCCAAAATTTATCTTTCTTAATATCCATTTCTACACAAAATTCGAAATTGAGGGTTAGGGTGTAGAACCTTACCTCTAGGATGAAAACCTAGTGAGTTTCCCTTCTTAATATTCCAAAACTTGGGCAAGAATTGAAGGACAAATATTGGAGAACACATTCTCACTCTAGGGCACCCTCTCTCACTCTAAAATGTCAGAAAATATCTCAAAAATGACCCAACGAGTGTATTTAACAAAATAGGGTCGGGTTTTAAAAACCCAAAAATAGAGCTCCGGAACAAGGTATGCAATCGCATAACCGATATACGGACCGCATATCGGTCGCATAGTTGGTTACAAAATAGCCAAAAGAACTGTCTGTGTATGCGGTCACTATGCGGTTCGCATAACTGTTATGCGGTCGCATAATGCACCGCATAACAGTTATGCGGTCGCATAGTCGACCGCATAGTTGCTTCCAACTAAACCAATTAACTACCTCACTCTGCGGCCATTATGCGGTCCGCAGAGTGGTTCTGCGGTCTCATAATGGACCGCAGAAATGCACTTTTCCGCCAAAAATTTTTCTTTACTTTTCGGTGCATTGTTCAACCCAAAAAGTCCGAGACGCGGCGAGCAAGCTCGCCACGAAGAATTTCTACAATCCTCAAACACGTAAGCCTAGTCCGGCACCATGAAACATTATTTTCTTTGCAAACTTTACCGGGCTTACCACTTAAGTACTTTGAATTTTATTTTTTTTTATTTTTATTTTTTTTCCGGGTTGTTACAGTTAACTCCTCATGGACATCAACTAAAAGGTGCGACAGCACATTCCCATCCAAAGTCATGTTGTAACCTTCTTCATATCAAGCAACTCATTTCTGTTGTATCCAATCTCCCGCCGTATAATAGCTAATATTTCAAATTAAGTCCGTAGACCTAAATTACCGTCCAACATAATTCCCAAATCACTCTAAACTTTCCTCAAGACGTGTAGTTATCCTATCACAGAACCCACATGCTACTCCGCCACTCTCCCACTTTGGTCAAACTCACTCCTTTAAGTAACTACCCGACTCCTGTTTCTCACACTTGGCCTTCTATAAGTTTATCCACCGCAAGGCACTTCCCATATGTCCTTCCTCATCCTTCGCTGCCCAGTTGTTGACTTAAATCAAAATCTACCTCTGTAGCACTTGAACCTTTCCGGAAATCATCTTTCTCGAGCCATTAATACCATGAATGTTGATTCGATCCTGAACCCCTGCACCCCGCGACCTCTGACAGTCGCTTTCTCGATACCATTTATAATACTCTGCCCCAAGGCGAATTGAAGGAAACCATAATACCGGCGAACTTAACACATTAAAACCAATCAAGGATGATGACGCCACATCACATGCGAAAATTCCACCACGCTCGAAAATATCGAGTCCCGCTACTCCATCAACCTAAGTCGGAACATTCTTAGTTCGATTGCCTTTCCTTCGTTGGAAGTAAAAAACTGAATCTCTGAATCATGCACCGAGCAAACCTCCTTTCAAGTCATTCATTGCCCCGAGACATAGGCAAGCATCCTACCATCACATCAATACTGTGCGATAACAACTCATGAGCATCATAGCAACCTGTGCATAGCCTCAAAGCTCTCAGAAGTACATCTATTGAGCTGAAATGACAGAATATCCTTCCACAAGGCGACGACAATAGCCCAATCAACTACGCAAGGAGGAACATCCCGCACCACATCTGTAGTACCATTACAAATCCTCAATTCTCGATCCATAGCAAGCGCTTCACGTCACATAGGATTGAATGGGAAGGAAATGAAGGCATAAGCCTCAAAGAAATCAAATCGCATGATGAGGAATCAAGAAGGGAAGTGCTCCTAACATCCCTGTAGCCTCTCGAAGATAAGTACAGACATCTCCGTATAAATCCGTAAGACACTACTAGACTCGCTCATGACTCGTGAGATCTAAGTGAACCTAGTGCTCTAATACCATGTTGTCACGATCCAAAATCCGTTAAAGGTCATGATGGCACCAGACACCACTATCAGGCAAGCCAATACTAATTAATCAATTAAATTCTCATTTTTTTTTTGAAATCATAAATTTCCTTCAATTTAACTAGCAACAAATGAACTTAAAAGAATAATATTAACGTTATTCCAATTTCAATACTGAATATCCCATAATCATCCCAGAACCCGGTGTTACAAGTACATGAGCATCTACTAGGGAACAAAATAAAATAAAATAACTGTCTGGAATACAAATTTGGACAGAAAAGAAAAATACAAATACTTTAGAAGACTCTGCTGGCTGCGGATCGTCTCACAAGATGCAACTCACCTAAGTCCCTGTATCAACCACGCTGCTACGCTCACAAAGCCACCGGCCATACATGTACATGTACAACAAAATGTACATCAAGTGTAGTATGAGTACGAAAATAACGCGTACCCAGTAAGTATCCCGTCTAACCTCGAAGAAGTAATGACGAGAGGTTGACTTCGACACTTACTAGTTGTCCAATAATATTAGGTATAGTAAAGAAGTGAATAAATATGAAACCGAGTGAATGTATGAAATAAACATGTATAAAATACGTGGTATAATTTCTCTCTTTACAATTTTTACTCAAGATCTCAACTAGCAAGTTTCCTCCATAACCGGAGCATATATATAGAGATAGTGGATCTCATCAAAGAGGTTGTTCATAATTCAAATCGGGGAAAAACCTCAGATACACTGGCCTCTTGCCAAATATTACGCACGATTCCATGAGGATAATATATATAGGAAATGCCGAGGCGTATGGCCCGATCTAACATAAAAAGTAAATTGTGCACTGCCGAGGGTCGAATGGCGCGAACCATAGATGCATCTATTAACTTGCCGAGGCAAACGGACCGCTCCCATGAGAGTATGGTACATAAATCCTACCGAGGAGAACGGCCCGATCCCATAAGAGTAGCAGGAAATACCCCGCTCGTGATTCATATGTGTGACACGGTCAAACATAAATTTAAGGAATCACCCCACTCGCGGATTATACATGCGACGCGGTTGCACATAGATTTCTTAAGTTATTATGGTGTTCCTCAATTCTTTTCAAAATTACGAAGTTCAAATGAAAACCTTTAAGTTCCCAACTTTTTCTCAATTTCAACTCCCTTCGAAACGTTTAATAAGCTAACTAAATCTCGCTTCCTTTCAAGACAACAATAAACATAAATTCAACAACAATAGCAACAAGGCATGATGTAAGCCTAAAACTACCCGTACATAGGCATAGTTAGTAGCTACGTACGGACTCTCGTCACCTTGTGTGTACGTATCCCCCACAAATAGAAGCACATAATAATTTAGTTCACCTATGGGGTTAATTCCCTCCTACAAGGTTAGAAAAGAGAGTTACCTCGCTCCGAAGTTCCATAACCGGCTCCAACGCCACTCTAACACCTCAAACGATACCCAACGCTCCAAAACTAGCCAAACAATGCGCAAACGAATAAAAATATATTCTAATACTCATAACAGTTCAATTTACTACAATTTCCAACTCCGCTCGAAAAATCGGTAAAATCACTCGCGGGCCCACGTGCCCGGATTCCGAATATTTTCCAAGATAAATATTACCCATAGCATTACGAACTCAAATATATAATTTGTTCTCAATTCCTTACCCAAATTCGTGGTCAAATTCCAAAAATACCAATTTCTAGGTTTTTCCTCAAAATTCCAAATTTCTACAAATATTCACGTCTAAATCCTTATATAAATCATGTATTTAACTTGCAATAGGTGAGAATCACTTACCTTGACATAGATGATGAAGATGGAGTTCCGAAAGCGCTCCAAGACCGGCTCCCATGGAGGAAATGAAGTGCAAATGAACCAAAACCTCGATTTTAAAAGAACACTGCCCCGGTCTTTCCCCTCCACGATCGCAGAAATCCACTCGCGATCGCGAAGGCTAATCAACAGTTGCCTAAAATCTTCTCTTTTGCGAACGCGATTGCACTGCTCAGTCCCTTCCTCTTTCGCGATCGCAAACCCCGCTATGCGATCGCATAGAACAACCCTCACCAAACTGGCCAGCCCCATTAAAACAGTGCGTTCGCGATAACCCCGACACGAACGCGAAGAACCTCCAGCTCGACTCTGCACGAATATCGAACTATTATACGCGATCGCATAGAGTAAAAAATACCACCAGTCCACTTAACCCTTCGCGACCGCGGCCTTTTCTTCGTGATCGCGGAAGAGGAAGTTAGATGCCCAGAAACCAGCAATTCCTCAAAGTCCAATATCCGTCCGAACTCGATCCGAGACACACCCGAGGCCTTCAGGACCTCAACCAATTATACCAACATGTCCCAAAACACATTACGAACTTAGTCGAGCCTTCAAATCACATCCAATAACATCCAAATAAGGGATCACAACTCAATTCAAGCTTTACGAACTTTAAAATTTTAAACTTCTACATTTGATGCCGAAACCTACCAAATCACGTCCGATTGACCTTAAATTTTGCACACAAGTCACATTTGACATTACGGACCTACTTCAACTTCCAGAATCAGAATCCGACCCCGATATCAAAAGGTCCACTCCCAGTGAAACTTCTCAAAAACCTTTAAATTTCTAACTTTAGCCAAATGACTCCAAAATGACCTACGGACCTCCGAATCCACTTCTGGACATGCTCCCAACACCAAAATCACTATACAGAGCTATTCCCAGACTAGGAATCCCAAACGGATATCGATAACATAAAATTCACCTCCACCCTAAATTCATGAAATTCTTCCAAAGTGCTAACTTCCACAATAGGCGCTGAAACACTCCCGGGTCATCCAAAACCAGATCCGAACATATGCCCAAGTCTGAAATCATCATACGAACCTACTGGAACCTTCAAATACCGATTCCGAGGTCTTTTACTCAAAATCAACCCTTAGTCAGATTCTTCCAACTTTAAGCTTTCGAAATGAGAATTTTCTTCCAAATCATCTCCGAACTTTTCGAATTACAATTCCGACCACACGTACAAACCATAATACCAGAAGTGAAGCTGCTCATGGCCTCTAACTTCCGAACGACACGCTAGAGCTCAAAATGACCGGTCGTTACATTACATTCTCTTTCTTCAAAACGTCTTGCATGAATATTCTTACATGTTATTTTTCCTCAAACTCATTTCTTCTCTGATGTCCCTAGATTGATATAACAGCCAAGACATAAGAAAAATAAATTAATATGTAAAATAATTACAAGGTTTAAGACATACCACTTGCAGCACAATCAATGTTAATATCCTCGTCTCTGACAAACTCATCGTCACCAACTTCTTCTTGTGCAGCAAAATTATCCAATTCTATTTCATGCTCATCAATAAGAGGGGATGACATAAATATGACTTCATTTACTGGGTGATTATGAGGATGTTTTTCACCACCAACATGTATCCCATATTTTTCAATAAAATGATTAAAACTCGTCGATGGTAGGGCTGAGTTTGTCTTTACCTTTTTGCAATTTTGTAGCTCCTGGATATCAAGTTATTTCTCTCCTTCACTTTGTGTTCTTCCAATTATACAGGAAATGTTACGATCTACCTTTGAAGATGATTGGAGCATGGATGTGTGCATAGGTAATTTACTCATTCCTTGCTTTTGAATGGGCTCCTCCCATTGAATTAACCTTTGTTTACTTTGTCCTTTTCTTGCAATATTATGTGAAGTGTTCAGATCTTCCCTTAAAGGCAATTGAATTGATTTGTACATAGACAATTTACTCCTTCCTAACTTTTGAACTAACTCATCGGTTTGAGTTAACCTCTATCTACTTTGTCCTTGTGATGTTGGAGGCATATGATTCTTCCTTTTAACTCCAAGTAATGCCCGCTCTTTCATAACTTAGTCGATGCGATCACTAGCATGATTTTCTGTCTTAATCTGAAATGTTTTGGCTAACTCGGCACTTGATCGGTATTGGAAATCAAAACCTATATTCTTCATTGGACTTTGAGCTTTGTTTGGATTCGAAACTTTTTTCTTAAGAGCTGCCGCTTGATTCATCCTACATACAAAAAGTATTAAATTACTTTAGCCCAACTACTAGTAAGAATATATAATAATATGTGAGAAGGTAAATATTTAAAAAATTAGACACATAACAACTCCTAGTCTTCATTTGTTTTCTTGGATGTGCTGTAGAAAATAAAAATGATAATATTTGAATACATAATCACTTCTAATATATAGATAGTCGATTAGAGGCAATTACCACCATTGAATATCATAATTAAGAAGAATTACTTCATCTCGGACCACTGGAAAGCAAAGATAAAAGAGAAAGAAGATTCCAGAGCATATATAAGTAAACAAAGTTACAAAGATACCGGTTCAGTATCTCTTGATTCCTTAAAATTTGTTAGTCCACTATCTTCTTTAGTTGCATGTGCACCACCTGATAATTGCAACGACCTGACCGGTTGTTTTGCTTTCTAGATCCCCGTTCCCCTAATTAAGACTCCCCGTATATGCTTTTACTGTTTTATGACTTACGAGGTGGATAGTTCGGGTTTGGAAGGATTCGGGTTGAAATCGAAACACTTAGTTCCTTAATATTGACTTAAATTGGTTATGTTTGACTTAAATCAACATTTTTAGTAAACGACCCCGGAACGAGAATTTGACGGTCCCAATAGGTTCGTATGATCATTTTGGATTTGGGCGTGTGGCACGACCCCAAATCCCCTTCGTAGGATGTCGTAAAGGCACTTAGTCTCTAATACTAGGTAAGCCTAAAACTATGCGAAAACATTAAATAAAAACATAAAATTTCAACAACTTCAACAATTTCGTCAATAGACTATAGGCTCAATACATAAAATTTCCCAAAAATCGGTGAGATATGAGTCACAAGCTCTAGATACAATGCTGAACAATCATATACATCATTGTCTATCAAAAACATAAAGAAATAGGAAAACAGGGTAGAAGGGGACTCCGAGCTCTGCGGACGCGAGCAGGTGTACCTTGAAGTCTCCAAACAGCAACACAACGCACTAACACCGAGGCTGATAGGATGTACCTGGATCTGCACAAAACATGTGTAGAAGCATAGTATGAGTACACCACAATGGTACCTAATAAGTGCCAAGCCTAACCTCGGTAGAGTAGTGACGAGGTCGGGTCAAGGCCCTACTGAAGATAATAAGAAACAAGACAGAGATAATATGATATAATAAAAATGACAGGGAAGTGAACAATAAAGAATTTACGGGAAATAACAACAAGGAATCAAGGAAAGCTAATACAACACGAAAGGAAAACAAGAATTTTATATGTTAAGGAAAACAAGATCTAACTAATACAGCAAATAAAGAATATCAACAGGGGCACTCCCGAGGTGCTGCCTCGTAGTCCCAAATCGATAAAAGCAAATCACAATCTTTCCTTATATCACGTCGGGAGCCTTTATATTTGGTTTTTGAAAATCGTTTTCCCAAAATAGCTTCCCGCGTTTTAGCCCACTTATCACACCGCATGGCTTCTAGTAGATCCCCCACTAGCCATGCGTATCAAGCCCACCTTATCTAACCGCATGCATTTTAACACCCAGACCTTATACCACCGCATGCTTATCAGTAATCACAACGGCACGACAGAAACCTCGTGCAACAATAACAACCGTACGACAGAAACCTCGTGTAAACAATAACAACCGTACGGTAGAAGCCTCGTGCAACAATAAAAATAGCACAGCAGAAACCTCGTACAAACAACCAAACAATAACACGAAAGCCAAAACACAACAACTGAATAAATGATATTCCAAGGATAGCAATTTCAAGTAAAGAATTCCCACAGTTAAGTAATAAACACAGAAATCAGGATAAAGCAAGTAATTCAACTAAACATGTGATACAAATTGCAAATAGGAGATAAGACAAGTAGACATGTGAAATTAGGCTAAACATGATGACTATAACATGCTAAAGTAACTCAATTAAGGCATGAAAAGGAAACTACATAGCAAAACCGCAATTTCAACATTTAGCCTGTGTACGCACTCGTCACCTTGCGTACACGACCTTCACATATCACAAATTATCACCAAGATACCAAATCCTAAGGGGAATCCCCCCCTCCCCCAAGTTTAGACCAGTCATTTACCTCAAACCACGCTCAATCAATTAATTAGAAGGACTTTCCCTCGATTTTCCAACTTCAAACGGCTCGAATCTAGCCAAAACAATTTCATACTATAAATATAACTATAGGAAACTAATTTAAATGAAGAAATAATGATTTTAGCAAAGAATTGGAAAAATGCCCCAAAAAAGTCGACCCGGGCCCACGTCTCGGAACCCGACTAAAATTATAAATTCCGAACAACCATTCAATATTGAGTCCAACCATACAAGAATTACACGAATCCGATACCAAAATCTCGTTCAAATCCCCAAAATTCGACCTAAGAAGTTTCCTCCACCTTTTCCCAATCTTTCAACCCAACTCCCTAATTAAATGATAAAATCAATGATATATTAAGGGAATTTAATCAAAAACGAGTTAAGAACTCTTACCCCAACAATCCCTCTAAAAATACCTCGAAAATTTGCCTTAAACTGAGCTCCCTAAGTCCAAATTGTGAAATACGAAGAAAATCCTCGATTTGAAATTTAAGTTCTGCTGCCCAGTGATTTACACATCGTGATCGCGTAAATCCTCCCGCGATCGCGTAAGACAAATTTCTGCCCAGCTAAACTTAGCCCTTCGCGATCGCACAAAGGCACACGCGAACATGGATAACAACACTGCCATAACACAGCGTTCGCATCACAGGCTACGCGATCGTGTAGCACAACTGCCTCATGCCCCATCTTCGCCAATTCTTCTACGCGAACGCGAACTCCTCCATGCATTCGTGATTAGCTACAAGCCAAACCTCTGTGATTGCATACTTCTCTCCGAGAACGCGTAGAGAAAATTTCCCCCATTACCAAACTACCCTTCACGATCGTGTTAATCCATTCGCGATCGCGTATAAGGAAACTAGAAGCACCAGATTCAGCAATCTTAAATGTTCCGAATTGCGCCGAACATGGTCCGAATCAACCCCAAGGACCTCAATAAAACATACCAACAAGTCCTAAAACACGATACGAACTTAGTCGAGCCTTCAAATCATATCAAACAACGATAAAATCACAAATTGCCCATTGATTCAAGCCTAATAAACTTTTGAACTTCTAACTTCCACATCCGATGCCGAAACCTATCAAATCACGTCCGATTGACCTCAAAATTTGCACACACGTCCTAAATGACATTAAGGACCTATTCCAACTTCCAGAATCGAAGTCTGACCCCAATATGAAAAAGTTTCCAACTTCCCAACTTTCACCAATTTACGTTGAAATGACTTACAAACCTCAAAATCAACATCCGGACATGTCCTAAAACCAAAATCATCATATAGAACTATGGGAACCATAAAAACTCCATTCTCGAGTCGTCTTCATACAATTAAACTACGGTCAACTCCTACAATTTAAATTTCCAATTAAGGGTCTACGGGTCTCATAACACTCCGAAACTCTCCCGAACCTGACACCAAGTGCCCCGGCAAGTCACATGACCACAAAATAAAATAGAGAGAGCAATAAATAGGGTATCAGGGATAATATTCTCAACACAACAGGTCGGGTCATTACAACGTGTGTTCGGATCGGGTTTTGGATGACCCAGGAGCGTTTCAGCGCTTAATACTGAAAGTTGGCGCATAGAAGGTTTTCAAGTTCTTTAAATTTGGTTTAAAGTAGGATTTGGTGTTATCGAGGTCCGAATGGGATTTCGAGCCTATAGTTATGTATGGTAATTTGTGACTTGCATGCAAAATTTGGTCTAATTCAGAGTAGTTCGAGTATGATTCGATGCGTTCGGAGTAAGTTGGAAGAACTTGAAGTTCATAAGTTGATTTGATTTGGTTGTGGGGTGTGACTCTTAGTTTTGATGTTATTTTTTGCGTTTCAAGAGTTCAAGCAGGTCTGTATTATATTTTCAAACTTGTTTGTATGCTCGTACGGGGTTCCGGGGGATTCGGGTGAAATTCAGATCGAAAATAGATTGGAACTTTGAAATTGGGGAGTGCTGTTGTTGCTGAATTTGGTGTCTTCTCACCTGTGGAGGGAATGGCCGCAGGTGCGGTCACGCAAATGTGGTGTGTTCCTCGCAGGTGCGAGGCCTGTGGAAATGGCCTGGGAGTGCAGGTGCAAGGAATATTCCGCACATGCAAGGTCGCAGATACAGAGCGTGGGCCGCCCATGCGGAAATGGCCAAGGTGTCCTGAGGGCGAAGAAGCGGACTTGGTCCCCAGGCGCGTGCGCGTAGGAGCGGAGAAAAATCCGCAGAAGCAGACTTCATCCGCAGAAGAAAAGGGAGGCAGCCTAGGCTAGAACAACACATGCGATGGATTTTCCGCAAGTGCGACCCAAGGTCCGCAGAAGCGGAATCGCTGGAGGAAGTGAGGGCTTTTAATGTCGGAACTTAGGGTATTTTGGTTTCATTTCTTGGACGATATTAGAGCTCTTTGAAGAGGGGTATTAACCTAGCACTTTAAGGTAAGTAATTTCTATAAAAGATGAGTTTAATACATGCATATTTGGTAGATTCTTAACACATAAATTGTAGAAATTGTGGGTTTAGTTGAAAGACCTAGGTTTTGGTAAAAATGGGATTTAACCACGAAAATGATTATGGAATTGGGTAGAAATTATATATTTGAGTTCGTGAGGTTATGTGTGACATTTATCCTCGAAAGTTTCCGGAATCAGGGCACATGGGACGGGAGTGAATTTTAGGGATCTTCCAATTTGGGATGGGTAATTTCTCAAATGGCTAATTTATGAACTTGTGAATGTGCATTGATTTATTTATATAACATTTGGCTAGTTTCAAATTGATTGGAACCAAGACGAGGCTTTAGAGCAAATTTGTGGACCGGAAGTGAGTTTGAGAACGAGGTAAGTCTCTTGCCTAACCTTGTAAGAGGGAGCTCATCCCCTTAGGTTTACCTTAGTTGTGTATTACTTGTGTGGGGAACTACGTACACACGAGGTGACAACAGTCTGTGCATAGCTATATTCCATGATATGTCCGGATGGTCTTAGATCCACATCATGCTTTAATTGTACTATCGTGTTTATTATGCATATTAACTGTCTTGAATAGAGCTGAGACTAGGGATTTTAAAGTTTCAAATTTTTAATTTAGATTTCTTATTTTTGGGAAGAATTGAGGAAATATAGAATAACTCTGAAAAACACATGTCCTCTCGTGTCGCAAGTACTTCCGCGAGCGAGGTAAATTTCTCTACTCTCATTGGAGCGGGCCATTCGCCTTGGCAGTATAATAGATGTATCTATGGTTCGTGCCTTCGACCCTCGGCAGTGCACACAGTATTTTGGATCGGGTCGTACGACCTCGACATGAATCGTTCGTGATAATACTCTAAGGCCGATTTCACTTGATATTATTTTATTGCTTGAGAGGTTAAAATTTATTTAATGGCCTAAAATTGTTGGAGTTAGCATGTGTCAATGGAGACTTTTAAATTGACTATTAGTTAAAGAACCATTTATTCATTGCTGGTTATTGTGTTATTATTATTGTACTCCATGCCTATTTAGAATTTCTGTATTTTATTATTTGCCTGTAGTAAGTGTCGATGTCAACCCCTCGTTACTACTTCTTCGATGTTAGACTGGATACTTACTGGGTACATGTTGTTTATGTACTCACAATACACTTCTGCAGTAATCGTGCAGGATCTGAGGCAGGTGCATCTGGTTTCCATTCATGCACTCACCCCCGTTATCCTGAGGCATAGTGGTGAGCTTCTCTCTGAGTCCATTCTATAGCACCCGCAGCCTCTCCTTTGTATTTGTTTTCTGTCTATCCTATATTAGGCAGTAGCATAGGTGTTTTGTATATTCTACTGGTTGCTCATACACTTATGACACCAGGTCTTGGGAACACTCTAGTAGACACTTTATGGCTTTGTGTATTTATTTCATCATATTTTCTCTTTTATTAGTTTACGCTTTACTTTATTAAATTTTCCACTTTTCATTTACTTAATAAATAAAAATCAATTACTCTGAAATTATTAAAAAGAATAAATACATGACTAGTTCCCCATTGGCTTGCCTAGCGACGATGTTGGGCGCCATCACGGCCTATAGGAGGAATTGGGTCATGACAACATGGTATCAGAGCACTAGGTTCAAGTAGGTCTCACAAGTCATGAGCAGGCCCAATAGAGCCTTGTAGATCGGTGCTGAGACATCCGCACTTATCTTCGAGAGGCTATAGTGTGTTAGGAAACTACTCTTTCTCCATCTCCTATCATGCAGTTGATGTTGTGCTAAGTATCTTTCTCTTATTCCCTCACCGATAGTGAGAACGCGTGCGGTAGATGTACCCGATTGTGGAGGAGCTGCTCCCACTGTTGCTAGAGGCTGAGGTTGAGGCTGAGGGAGGGCTCCAGCCCATGGTAGAGGACGAGGGCATCCTAGAGTTTCTCCAGTTGTGCCACCAGTAAATCATGTAGAGGATTCTGTTATTGAGGAGTAGGGCGAGGTGCCAGCAGCAGAGCTGGCCCTAGTGGATTTCATGTCCCCACAAAGACTCTAGGAGGTCATGGGCCATATGTTGCGGTTCATGGATTCTATGACTCGGGCTGGTTTATTTCCAACAGACCCAGCTTAAGCCGGAGGGGGAGCACTGACCCCTACCGCTCAGGCTCCAGGGCATGCGGCTGCCGTATATCAGACCCCGAGCGCACTACCCATGGGCGGAGCTTATCCAGATGTAGTGGCTATACCTGAGCCCAGATCAGCTGTGGCCAGTGAGCCACAGAAGCTATCTGATAGATGTGTCACGCCCCAAACCTGGGGGGCGAGACCGACACCTGGTGCCTCACCTATCCTTGCGTACCAACTTACGACGAAGGGACTCTAAACATATAATGTCATACTTTGGCCATGGGCCACATTGCAAGACAATTGCGAATGCTGACTAAATATCAATATAATGCTGGGCCGACAAGGCCGTCATAACTACTACAACTGGCAAACCAACAAAATATACATAAAAGGCCTACAAGCCCAACATACTGCACTAACTGACAGGATATGTCTACAAGCCTCTACTGATGGATATACTGTGATCGGAACAGGGCCCCGACCTACTCATATCATATATACATATATACACAAGATGTACATAAAGCTCTAGACCCGGCAACACCGAAGAACGTGGAGCTTACCGATAAAGCTGAACTCAGGCAACACCTACTGAGGAGGTCTACCCGTCTGTCTGTCTGAACCTGCACGCATGAAATGCAACGTCCCAAGAAAAAAGGACGTCAGTACAAAATAATGTACAGAGTATGCATGGCAATAAAATAACTGAAAGATGAAACTGAACTGGTAATATAATAAATGGGAGTCAAAGATAATCTGAAGATATACTTACCTGCTGATACTGACTCAACTCTCTCAATCTAGTAAGTAAAATAGTTGTCCGGCCCTATAAGGCTCAGTATATATATATATATATAACTGCTCTGCCGTAGTAGGCTCGCTCATAGGCGCTCGGCCATACTAGGCTCTATATCTCGGTCAACTGGGCTCTCTCATAGGCGCTCGGCCACAGTTTGCTCGGTATATAACTTACCATCTGATCAGAGGTTGCCCAATAGGGGCCTGCCCATCGATTATAGCTCGATGGTGGTGAAAATACTATAATACTGTATATATAGGCTCTCTGCTCTCTTGACTGTAAGAAGACAATACTCAATTAAATATAAAGTCCCGATAAGGAGAATACTATAATTTATGAGACTAGGATAATGTATATAAATTCGGGAGTATGAACTTCTCTTTATGCCTCGTTATCAAACACATGTAATTACGAGATCATGCAAAGGGCTTAGCCTTAACATACCTGGAGTAGGAAAAAATCCGTATGATATTCTTGTTATTACGCAGTGCAATTTCGTATGAATTCCTTAACTAATCCAAGAACTGTCGTTGCTATTGTAATATGAAGTCTCATATGAACTTCCAAATCTCCTCCAAAATGAATTTTGATATGCAATCAAGACAAAGTGTAGGGATAAATAGGATGACTAATACAAACCCCTTTCTACGTGTTGGCAAGGATGGCTAAGAGTGGCATCCATGTGTCCACTTAATTTGATTACCTAATATCAAGAGTCACTTATTAAATATTCCTCCACATACTGCCACGTGGGAGGGGGGGGGAGGGGTGGGTCTTTGTCCCGACCTATAATTATCCAAATCTTTATTTAAATAATTATCCACAAAATTCAATTACAAGTTAATCTCCCACTTAAAAATTAGTAATTACCTAATTATCCACATAATTAAGAATTATCTCAAATTATTTAAAATACTACTTATTTTTAACATACCTTATACCCCTCACTATTATGGTCATGTGTTACCTTGTATGGCACTAGTCCATAAATATGGGGTATTGTAGCTTGGACCGTATTTTCTCTCAAAATGTCAAACTTCGACGAAATTCACTTTCTTCGATTCGCTTACCCTCCCACCTTCACGAATTTACTTATCACTTATTTGAAATAGCGTAATACTTATAATCTCAAAATAATCTCATTCCCGAGCCTATGTCGATTAATCTTACGACGAAACGTTCATGTACAAAAATGCGGGATGTAACATCTCATTTCTGAGCTTTCATCAATTTACTTATAAAGTACTTTCATGTATGAAAACATAGGGTGTAATAAGATGGACCAGGCTACATCCTCCTATCTTCGGAGGTGAGCGACATGAGGACCCCTAGGACTTTATTGATCGTTGCAGGGACAGAATGCACAACATGAGGATATTGGAGTCCCACGGAGTGAACTTTACCACCTTTCAGCTGGAGTGCAGGGCCCGTAAATGGTGGCAGTCCTATCTTCTTGGCAGGCTAGCGAGTCCCCCCTGACTTGGGACCAGTTCACACGTATCTTTCTGTATAGATATATTCCACCATCTCAGACGGAAGAGTTACGATTTCAGTTCGAGCAGCTCCAGCAGGGTCAGATGTCGGTGACCGACTATGAGGCGAGATTCTCTAAGTTGTCTCGCCATGCACTTATGATACTCCCCACCGATGCATAGAGAGTGCGGAGGTTTGTTGCAGGTTTGCACTCTAGTATCCAGGCCACTATGGCCCGAGAGATTGAGATGGGGACTTCAAACGAGCTGGTTGTGGAGATAGCTCGGAGGATCGAGGGTGTTCATCAGCGTAGCCGAGAGAAGACGCCGAGGGACAAGCGGTTTAGATATTTTGGAGGGTTTAGTGGTGCTCCGTCTGGGGGCAGAGGTCAGTTTGTGAGGGTTCAGTCTAGTGGGCCCATATATCCAGCACCGCCGCCTTATCGGGGTGCTCCAGTGCGGCTCTATTTCAGCGCCATTCCAGAGAGCTCCTACTGCCCGCTAGCTATTCAGGGTTCCTTTAATGGGATTCAGGCCATCAGGGTCAGACTTCAGGTCACCAGTCCACCGTTCCGAGGGGTTGTTTCGAGTGTGGGGATCTTGGCCACATGAAGAGGTTTTGTCCTAGACTTCGGGGCAAGGCAGTACAACAGGGTCATCATCCTATGATTACCGCACCAGCCGTCTGATTTCCTAGAGGCGGAGGGCAGGTGGGTAGGGGCCATCCTAGAGGTGGAGGCCAGACTGGTGGCACTCCAACTAGGTTCTATGCTTTTCCAGCTAGACCAAATGTACTAGCCTCAGATGCCGTGATCAGAAGTATTATTTCTATCTACAGTAGGGATGCTTCGGTACTATTTGATCTAGGGTCTACGTATTCGTATGTTTCATCTCTATTTGCTCATTTTCTGGGTATTTCTCGCGAGTACTTTGGTACTCTTGTATATGTGTCCACGCCACTGAGTGATTCTGTGCTCGATATGATCGAGTTTGAGGTCATCCTGGGCATGGACTGGCTATCTCCATATCATGCCATCCTTGATTGCCATGCCAAGATTGTTACCTTGGCGATGCCGGAGTTGCCTAGATTGGAGTGGAAGGGTTTATTTGTCAGTGCATCTAGTCGGGTTATCTCTTTTTTGAAGGCTTGACACATGGTCGAGAAGGGTTGTTTATCTTATCTAGCTTATGTTTGGGATACTACTATAGATACTCCGGCGATTTATTCAGTGCCCGTGGTCCGAAAGTTATCCGATGTGTTTCCTTATGATCTACCAGGCATGCCACAAGATCGTGATATCGATTTCTGTATTGATTTGGCTTCAGGTATCCAGCCTATCTCTATTGCACCATACCGCAAGGCTCCAAAAGAGTTGAAGGAGTTGAAAGAACAGCTTGAGAAGTTGATAGCAAAGGGGTTGGTCAGACCGAGTATGTTGCCTTGGGGTGCACCGATGTTGTTCGTGAAGAAGTAATATAGGAATATGCGGATGTGCATTGATTACCGCCAGTTGAACAAAGTTACCATTAAGAAAAAGTATCCGTTGCCGCGTATTGATTATTTGTTTAACCAGTTACAGGGTGCCAAGGTTTTCTCTAAGATCTACTTGAGATCGGGGTATCATCAGTTGAAGATTAGTGATTCGGATGTTTCGAAGACAACTTTCCGGACTAGATATGGCCATTATGAGTTTCTAGTAATGTCCTTTGGCTTGACTAACGCCCCGACGAAATTTATAGATTTGATGAACCGGGTGTTCAGGCCATATATTGACTCACTTGTTATCGTCTTCATTGATGATATATTGATCTACTCGCGTATCATGGAGGAGCACGAGCAACATTTGAGAGAGGTGCTTCAGACCTTGCGGGAACATAAGCTATATGCTAAGTTCTCCAAGTGTGAGTTCTGGTTAGATTCTGTGGCATTCTTGGGGCATGTTGTATCAGGCGAGGGTATTAAGGTAGATCCCAGGAAGATCGAGGCAGTTCAGAGTTGGCCTCGTCCTACCACAGCGACCGAAATCAGGATCTTCTTGGGGTTAACATGTTATTATCTCCGGTTAGTGGAGGGCTTCTCATCTATTGCAGCACCTTTGACTAGATTGACCCAGAAGGGTGCTACATTCCGATGGTCCGATGATTGCGAGGCGAGCTTTCAAAAGCTCAAGACAACTTTGACTACGACACCAATTCTAGTGTTGCCTTCCGGTTCAGGGATGTATACTGTGTATTGCGACGCTTCACGTGTTGGCTTGGGTTGTGTATTAATGCAGGAGTGACGAGTTATTTCATATGCTTCGCATCAGTTGAAGACCCACGAGAAGAGTTAACCCGTTCATGATTTGGAGTTGGCCGCGATAGTTCATGCTCTCAAAATCTGGAGGCATTATCTTTGTGGGGTGTTTTGTGAGGTTTACACCGAACATCGCAGCTTGCAGCATTTGTTCAAGCTGAGAGATCTCAATTTGAGGCAACACGGGTGGCTTGAGCTACTAAAGGACTATGATATTACCATAATTTATCATCCAGGCACGGTGAATGTGGTTGCAAATGCCTTGAGCAGAAAGGCTGAGAATATGGGTAGTTTGGCATTCATTTCAGCAAAGGAGAGGCCATTGGCTTGGGACATTCAGTCCTTGGCTAACAGACTTGTGAGGTTGGATATTTCAGAGCCCAGTCGAGTTTTTGCATGCGTCGTCGCTCAATCTTCATTGTTCGAGCAGATTAAGGCTCGTCAGTTCGACGATCCACACTTATTGGTTCTCAGAGAGACAATACTACAAGGTGGTTCCAAGGAGGTTGTTATCGGTGAGGATAGTGTTCTGAAGCTCCAAGGTCGCCTATGTGTTCCTAATATTGATCGCTTAGGGGAGGAGATTCTAGAGGAGGCACACAGTTCACGGTATTCTATTCATCTAGGGGCTACGAAGATGTATCGCGACCTGAGGCAGCATTATTGGTGGCGGCGGATGAATAAAGACATAGTTGAGTATTTAGCGAGGTGCCTAAATTGCCAGCAGGTTAACTATGAGCATCAGAGGCCAGGTGGCCTACACCAGCAGATGGTTATACCTGAGTGGAAATTGGAGCGCATCACTATGGACTTTATAGTTGCGCTGCCGCAGACTTTGAGGAAGTTCTATGTGGTTTGGGTCATTATTGACAGGTTGACCAAGTTAGCACACTTCATTCCGGTTGTGAGTACGTATTCTTCAGAGAGATTTGCCCAGATTTACATTCAGGAGATTGTGCGGTTGCATGGTATGGCTATTTCTATCATATAAGATAGAGGCCCTCAGTTTACTTCGCATTTATGGAAGGCAGTACAGAGTGAGTTGGGGACTTGGGTAGAGCTCAGCACAGCCTTTCATCCGCAAACCGATGGGTAGTCAGAGTGGACGGTTCAGATCTTGGTAGATATGCTCAGAGCATGTGTGATTGACTTCAGAGGGCAGTGGGATCGATTCTTACCTTTGGCCGAGTTTGCAACAGCTATCAGTCCAATATTGAGATGGCTCTATTTGAGGCTTTGTATGGTCGGCGGTGTCGTTCGCCCATCGGATGATTTGAGCCTGGCGAGGCTAAGTTATATAGTACTGATTTAGTGAAGGATGCCTTGGAGAAAGTGAAGTTGATTCATGAGCGACTTCACACAGCATAGTCCAGACAGAAGAGTTACGCGGATCGAAAGGTGCGTGACTTATCATTTATGGTGGGCGAGAAGGTTATCTTGAAAGTCTCACCGATGAAGGGAATCATGGGGTTCGGGAAGAAGGGCAAGTTGAGCCTAAGGTTTATAGGTCCTTTTGAGGTGTTGAGACGAGTTGGGGAGGTTGCTTATGAGCTTGCTTTGCCTCCCAGTCTATAGGGGGTTCATCCGGTTTTCCATGTGTCTATGCTCCGAAAGTATAATACTGACAGGTTTCATGTGTTAGACTACAGCACGAACCAGTTAGATGAGAGCCTGGGTTATGAGGAGGAGCCAATTGCCATTGTTGACAGGTAGGTTCGCCAGTTGAGGTCCAAGAAGATTTTTGCAGTAAAGGTTCAGTGGAGGGGTCAACCAGTCGAGGAGGCTACTTGGGAGACCGAGGAGGACATGCGGAGCAGATATCCACACCTATTCAGCACTCTAAGTATGATTCTAGACTCGTTCGAGGACAAACGTTTGTGTAAGAGGTGGAAAATGTAACGACCCGACCGGTCGTTTAGCTTTCTAGATCCATGTTCCCCTAATTAAGATTCCCCGTATGTGCTTTTACTATTTCATGACTTGCGGGTATGGTTAGTTCGGTTTTGGAAGGGTTCCAGTTGAAATCGAAACACTTAGTTCCTTAATATTGGCTTAAATTGGTTAAGTTTGACTTGAGTCAATATTTTGAGTAAACGATCTTGGAACCGGGATTTGATGGTCCTAATAGGTTTGTATGATGATTTTGGACTTGGGCGTATGTTCGGATCGGGTTTCGGATGACCCGGGAGCGTTTCGGTGCTTAATATTGAAAGTTGGCACATTGAAGGTTTTCAAGTTCTTTAAATTTGGTTTGAAGTAGGATTTGGTGTTATCGAGGTGATATTGAGATTCTGAGATTAGGAATCTAAGATTGGGAATAGTTCCTTATGGTGATTTGTGACTTGCAAGCAAAATTTGGTGTTATTCCGAGTATTTTAAGTATGATTCGGCGCATTCGGAATAAGTTGGAAGAACTTGAAGTTCATAAGTTGATTCGATTTGATTGTATAGTGTGACTCTTAGTTTTGATATTGTTTTTCGTTTTTCGAGAGTTTGAGTAGGTCTGTATTATGTTTACAAACTTGTTGGTATACTCGGACGGGGTTCCGGGGGCCTTGAGTGAAATTCAGATCGAAAACGGATTGGAACTTTGAAATTGGCGAGTGTTGTTGCTGCTGAATCTGGTATCTTCACACTTGCGAAGGGAATGGCCGCAGGTGCAGTCACACAGATGTGGTGGGTTCATCGCAGGTGCGAGGCCTGTGGAGATGGCCTGGGATCGCAGGTGCGAGGAATATTCCGCACCTACGAGGTCGCAGATGCAGAGCGTGGGCCGCCGATGCGGAAATGGCTAAGGTGGCCTGGCAAAAATGAAGCGGACTTGGTCCTCAGGCGCGTGCGCGCAGGAGCAGAGAAAAATCTGCAGAAGCGGACTTTGTCTGTAGAAGAAAATGGAGGCAGCCTAGAATAGGACGGCACCTGCGATGGATTGTCCACACGTGCGGCATCGCAGGTGCGATCCAAGGTCCGTAGAAGCGGAATTGCTGGAGGCAGTGAGGGCTTTTAATGTCGGGACTTACGGTATTTTGGTTCATTTCTTTCATTTCTTGGATGATATTAGAGCTCTTTGAAGAGGGGTATTAACCTAGCACTTTGAGGTAAGTAATTTCTATACAAGATGAGTTTAATACATACATTTTTTGTAGATTCTTAACACATAAATTGTAGAAATTGTGGGTTTAGTAGAAAAACTTAGGTTTTGGTAAAAATAGAATTTAACCACGAAAATGATTATGGAATTGGGTAAAAATTATATATTTGAGTTTGTGAGGTTATGGGTGACATTTATCCTCAAAAGTTTCCGAAATCAGGGCACGTGGGATGGGGGTGAATTTTAGGGATCTTCCAATTTGGGATGGGTAATTTCTCAAATGGCTAAATTATGAACTTATGAATGTGTATTGATTTATTTATATAACATTTGGCTAGTTTCGGATTGATTGGCACCAAGACAAGGCTTTAGAGCGGATTTGTGGACCGGAAGTGAGTTTGAGAACGAGGTAAGTCTCTTGCCTAACCTTGTAAGAGGAAACTCATCCCCTTAGGTTTACCTTTGTTGTGTATTACTTGTGTGGGGAGCTACGTACACACGAGGTGACGAGAGTCCGTGCGTAGCTATATTACATGATATATCCGGATGGTCTTAGATCCACATCATGCTTTAATTGTACTATCGTGTTTATTATGCATATTAACTGTCTTGAATAGAGTTGAGACTAGGGATTTTAAAGTTTCAAATTTTCAATTTAGATTTCTTATTTTTGGGAAAAATTGAGGAAATACATAATAACTCTGAAAAACACATGTCCTCTCGCGTCGCAAGTACTTCCGCGAGCGAGGTAAACTTCTCTACTCTCATGGGAGCGGACCGTTCGCCTTGGCAGTATAATAGATGCATCTACGGTTCGTGCCGTTCGACCCTCGGCAGTGCACACAGTATTTTGGATCGGGTCGTACGACCTCGACATGAATCGTGCGTTATAATACTCGGAGCACGATTTCACTTGATATTATTTTATGGTTTGAGAGGTTATAATTTATTTAATGGCCTGAAATTGTTGGAGTTAGCATGTGTCAATAGAGACTTGTAAATTGACTATAAGTTAAAGAACCATTTATTCTTTGCTGGTTATTGTGTTATTATTATTATTCTTGTACTCCATGCCTATTTAGAATTTCTGTATTTTATTATTCACCCGTAGTAAGTATCGATGTCAACCCCTCATCACTACTTCTTCGAGGTTAGACTGGATACTTATTGGGTACATGTTGTTTATGTACTCACAATACACTTCTACAGTAATCGTGCAGGATCTGAGGCAGGTGCATCTGGTTTCCATTCATGCGCGCACCCCCGTTATCTTGAGGCATAGTGGTGAGCTTCTCTCCGAGTCCATTCTGCAGCACTCGTAGCCTCTCCTTTGTATTTGTTTTCTGTCTATCCTATTTTAGGCAGCAACATAGGTGTTTTGTATTCTACTAGTTGCTCATACACTTGTGACACCGGGTCTTGGGAACATGCTAGTAGACACTTTTTGGCTTTGAGTATTTATTTCATCATATTTGCTCTTTTATTAGTTTACGCTTTACTTTATTAAATATTTCACTTTTCATTTACTTAATAAATAAAAATCAACTACTTTGAAATTAGTAAAAAGAATAATACATGGCTAGTTCATTGTTAGCTTGCCTAGCGATGACGTTGGGCACCCTCACGGCCTATAGGAGGAATTGGGTCGTGACAATAATAATAAAAACAAATATGTATATACTTTAAAACTTACTTCAATACTCCAGGTAATAGGACAATACAAATTCAGAAGCATAATTTCTACTTACTCACATTCACTTCTCTTGATATTTAGTTCAAAACTAGAGGACAAATTCTCGATGCATATATGATACAATATGGTTCCTCAAATAAATTGAGGCAAGCTTAATAATAACCCAAATGCCTCAGAAATCAAGAGCAAAATACTTTAAACATAAAACTACATATATTAATTAGACAGAGTCAAAGAATAACCAATCAAGTAATTTCTACTGGTACCAAAAGTGACACTTTGAAAATATATGAGCAAACAATATATGTGCACATAGAAGAAACGATCAGCAAGAAAATATTCAATATTGAACTTGACGAGATAGACAACATCAATTTAAATCTAAAGCAACAGTCTTTAATGTGTCTCTAGCTATTAATCAAAAAATGGCTAAGCTATTTTCTATTTGAATTAGAATAAAACTCATGATGTGTCTTCAAAATCAAACTCTTCATCTGATTCAATTTCAAATTATTGTGCTAGAAATCCTTCTGGAGGTACATCAAGAATGGTTGCTCGAACATCACACCTTACTCAGACAACTTCACCATTGTCCTCCGGTATAGATGGGCCCACAAAATATTCAGATGGCTCATTTTTATAATAGTGTGGGGAATTAGATTCAAGCTCATCACTTATGCTAAACAAGTCTCTCAGAAAAGTCGTCATGACATAATATTTATCTTGATCATATGGATCTTGCACATAGAAGCATTGGTGTACTTGAGATGCTAGGACAAAAGGCTCGTCTTGATAACATTTCTTGTTGAAGTAGACATAAGGCCATAAATATCTTCTTCAACCTTATACCAGTCGCACGTAAATTAGACAACCTTAAAATGGCCATAATAGTCTAACTCAACTATATCAACTATTCTACCATAATATGTCAAATTTGCGTCAACCGAATTTTTATCTTTTGAGCTTGCAAAACTTGTAGTTAGGGCGACTAATGTAACACCACTACTTTGTGTTTTACGCCTTGCATCACGCTGACTCGTATGGAATCTATATCCATTAATGAGATACCCAATATATCTTTTAGCAATTGAATTTGGTCTGATGGACAATTGTTTTATAAGATCGGGCACATCCTCTTTCAAAGCACGAGTTTCAAACCATTGAGAGAAGTTTTGACTATGATTCTTGGCCTTGATTCATTTAGATCCCCGTCTCTGATTACTAACCTCAACCTCATATTCTCTACACAATAAGTATTTTTACTTGTTAGTAAAATGATAAATAAAGAAATTTAATAAAAATCTACATAAATAAATGCTATAAGTGATTAAAGTACCGTATATATTCTTGAACTTCATCACAATTGTTCAATAATATATATGACTGATTTAGTGACCTGTCATCTAAAACAATTGGATCACTCTTTTTCGCTCCTAAAGGACAACCTGTATTAGCGAACAAACTGGAAGCTTCTACATTAATTGAATTATCTTCATCATTGTTTTGGGGTCTTCGATTAAATCGAGTCTTTACACCTCCATGTAAGTATCTAGAGCATAAAGTCAAACACTTTTCAACCAAATATGCCTCAGCAATAGATCCTTCTGGATAATTTCTGTTGCGAACATATAATTTTAATATACACATATATCTTTCAGGAGGATACATCCATCGATTTTAAACTGGATCTCCTAATCTTACCTCATACGCCAAATGAATAAGCAAATGAATCATTATATCAAAAAATATTGGAGTAAATATTCTTTCCAATTGATTCGTTGTTTCCCTAATCCCTACTTCCAAGCAATATAGCTCTTCCATTATGATAACTTTTTGACCTAAACGACGAAAGAAAGAACTTACACGAATCAAAGGGATAACAACATGATTAAGACGTGTAACGACCCGACCGATCGTTTTGAGAGTTATAGCCCTGTCCCTTGTTTACTACTTTTCCCGTATCTTTTTCTGCTTATGCGACTTGCTGGGAGGTTGTTGTTATGGTTTCGGAGTGAATTAGGACACTTAGTCCCTAAATGGTAGCTTAAGTCTTAGGATTTTGGCCGTAGTCAGAACTGTGGGAAGACAATTTTGGAATAGAGTTTTGTCGGTTTTGTTAGCTCCATTGGGTGATTTTGGACTTAGGAGCATGTCCAGAATATGAATTGGAGGTCTGTAGCTGATTTAAGCTTGAAATGGCGAAAGTCGAATTTTTGGAAAGTTTGTCCGGAAGTGGACTTTTCGATATCGGATTCGGATTCTGATTCCAATAGTTGGAGTAGGTCCGTAATGTCAATTATGACTTGTGTGCAAAATATGAGGTCAATCGGACGTGATTTGATAGGTTTCGGCATCGGTTGTAGAAATTTAAAGTTTCAAGTTTATTAAGTTTGAATCGGAGGGTGATTCGTGTTTTTAGCATTGTTTGGTGTGATTTGAGGGCTTGACTAAGTTCGTATGATATTTTAGGACTTGTTGGTATGTTTGGTTGAAGTCTCGGGGGCCTCGAGTGTGTTTCGGATGCTTAACAAATTGGATTTGGACTTATGCAAATTGCTGAAGTTTTCTGGTTTCTGGTGTTTTCGCACCTGTAGTGAGGAGACCGCAGGTGCGAACTCACATGTGCGGAAGGGAGCTTGTAGATGCGGCCCTGGTCTGGGTAACCAGGGGTCGCAGGTGCGACAAAAGGGGCGCAGAAGTGGAGCCGCTCCTGCGGGGGAATGATCGCAGAAGCGGAAGCCGAGTGGATGAGGACTTCGCAGAAGCGGACCATTGTCTGCAGGTGCGCACGCGCAGGTGCGGCCACCTCATTGCAGAAGCGGTCCTAGGCCTCTTAAGTCATTTTTTCACCTGTGATGGAAATTTTGCAGGTACGGCGTCGCAGGTGTAACGACCCGGCCGGTCGTTTTAAGAGTTATAGCCCGAACCCATATTTATTGCTTCCCCCGTATCTTTCTTCTGCTATTGTGACTTGTCGGGAGGTTTTGTTTTTGGTTTTTGAGTATTTTGGACCACTTATTTCCAAAATGGAGGTTTAATCCTTAGGATATGAACCGTAGTCGCAACTGTATGAAGACGACTCCGGAGTGGAGTTCCGGATGGTGTTTTCGAGGTTTGTAGCTGATTTAGGCTTGAAATGGCGAAAGTCAAATTTTTAGAGATTTTGACCGGTAGTGAACTTTTTGATATCGGAGTCAGATTCCAATTCCGGAAGTTGGAGTAGGTCCGTAGGGTTGAATATGATCTGTGTGCAAAATTCGGGGTCAATCGGACGTGGTTTGGTTGGTTCGGCATCGGTTGTTGGAAAGTTTCAATTTCTTTAAGTTTTAATTGGAGGGCGATTCGTGATTTTAGTGTTGTTTGATGTGGTTTGAGGGCTCGACTAAGTTCGTATGGTGTTTTAGGATTTGTTGGTATGTTTGGTTGAGGTCCCGGGGGCCTCGGGTGAGTTTTAGATGCTTAACAGATCACTTTTGGACTTTCGAAGATAGTAGATTTTCTGGTGTTTTGTTGCAGAAATTTTCTTCATCGTGTTTGCGAGGGAGTTCTCGCGTTCGCCTAAGGAATCTGGGAAGGCCAGCTGAGTTACTCTTCGTGTTCGCGATGTGTTTTCAGCATTCCCGAAGATTTAGAACCCTGAGGCTACGCGTTCGCGACATGATCCTCGCGTTCGCGGAAAGGAACGGGCAGATGGAGCTTCAGGCATTTAATCCTACGCGTTCGCATAGGGTCCACCAGTGAAAGGTACGCGTTCGCGAGAGGTCACTCGCATTCCCGAATGAGGAAATTCTGGTCAACATTTTTTGTTCAACGCGAACGCGAGGCTTTGACTGCGTTCGCGAAGAAGGAATTAACTGGGCAGATATAAAGATTCAAAAATGAGGGTTTGGCCATTTTTATCAAAACTTGAGTTTGGGAGCTCGGAATTAGACAAGATTTCGAGGGTTTTTCAGAGACATCGATTGGGTAATGATTCTATACATGATTTTGGTTATATCCCACTAACCTATCATTAATTGCATCATTTTATTTCGGATTTGGGTTGAAAATTGGGGGAAAACGGGAAGAAGTTCTTCAACTAAGATTTTGGGTTTTGATTGGGATTTTGACATCGGATTTGGATAGTTTTGGTACGAGTGAACTTCTGAGTGAATGGGTGTTCATATTTGGTGACTTTTACCCGATTCCGAGATGTGGGCCCGAGGAGGCGTTTTAGGGTGATTTTCTAATTTCTTGCTTTAGCTTTGATTTCATTAGCTAGATTAGTTCCTTGTAGTTATATTTATGTTATGTAATTGATTTTGGCTAGATTTGGGCCATTCGGAGTCGGATATTTGTGAGAAAGGCATTGTCACTGATTGATTGAGCTTGGTTCGAGATAAGTGGCTTGCCTAACCTTGTGTGTGGGAGATCCCCTTAGAATTTGGTACTGTTGTGATATGTGAGCACAGTGTACAGAGATGTCTGTACTTATCTTCAGGAGGCTTTGGAACGTTTAGGAAAAATTATACTTCTTTGATTCCTTGTCGTGCGAAATTTGTTGACATCAAAATTCTAAACTTCTGTATTCTATTCTCTCACAGATAGTAAGGACACGTGCAGGCGGATCTGATGATCAGGCACCTGCGCCCCCTGCTAGAGCCGTGAGAGGCCGGGGCCGGGGCCGATGTAGATGCTGAGGACTTACACGCGGTGC
The DNA here is from genome assembly GCA_000715115.1 of Nicotiana otophora. NCBI lineage: Eukaryota > Viridiplantae > Streptophyta > Magnoliopsida > Solanales > Solanaceae > Nicotiana > Nicotiana otophora. The sequence continues at coordinate 36,113 of AWOL01S0005270.1, forward strand.
AACCAGAGCACTCGCACGAGCTGCTACAGAGGAGCCCCCAGTAGCTCCAGCTGGAGGAAAGACACCTGTGATACCTGTTGATGCACCAGCCCTCCAGGAGACTCTAGCCCAGTTTCTGATCATGTTCAACACCTTAGCTCAGGCTGGATTGATTCCACTTGCTCCTGCTACATCTCAGGCTGAGGGAGGGGCACAGATTCCCGCAGCCCGCACTCCTGAGTAGAGGGTCCAGGTTGACCAGACCCCAGAGTTCATCCCTATGCAGCCGGTAGCTCCAGTTTAGCACGAGACTAGGATAGCCGCTTCTGAGGCAGAGCAACTCAGACTTGAGAGGTATAAGAAGCACCACCCACTTACTTTCAGTGGATCTGCTACAGATGATGCTCAGGGTTTTCTAGAGGAGTGTCATTGTATTCTCCGTACTATGGGCATAGCGGAGATGAGTTGGGTTTCTTTTACCATCTTCCAGCTTAGAGGAGTAGCCTATCAGTGGTGGCATGCTTATGAGCTGAGTAGTCTGGATGAGGAAGCTTCACTTATATGGACTCAGTTCTCGAACATGTTTTTGAGAGAGTATGTCCCTCAGAGCCTTAAGGACTCATGGCGTGCGGAGTTAGAGAAGTTGCGCTAGGGTGCTACGACTGTATTAGAGTATGTAGTCCGCTTCAGTGATTTGGCCCGACATTCACCGGCCTTGGTTTCCACAGTTCGAGAGAGGGTTTGACAATTTTTTGAGGGACTTCACCCCAGGATCCGGATTAGTATGGCCAGGGAGTTGGAGATGGATATCTCTTATCAGCAGGTCATGAGTATTGCTAGGAGACTAGAGGGCATGCTTGCCCGGGACCGAGAGGAGAGAGAGTCCAAGAGGTCTCAAGAGACTAGTTCTTATTCTGGAGCTCGTGCCCCAGTAGCTCGCCATGGTAGGGGTTATGGGAGTCACCCCGTTCATTTAGCTCTTCCAGCCGTTAGTGGTATTCCGGTCCCTTCTAGGCCCCAGGAGCCTTATTATGCACCGCCAGTGTCTAATGTGCCTCCTACACGGGGTGTTGTTAGCGGCCAGCCCAGCAGACCTGGCCCGAGCCAGTCACAGCAGTCACGCTCTCCGAGAGCTTGTTTTGAGTGTGGCGACACTCACCATATAGTGAGGAATTTCCCCAGATTTTGGAGGGGCGCACCTCCACAGACTTCTCAGCCACCACGTGCTCCACCGGGTGCTCAGGCTATGATTCCAGCACCAGTTACCGCCCCACCTCCTCAGTCATCTCGGGGTGGAGGTCGGGGAGGTCGAGGTTGCCCTTGAGGGGGAGGTTAGGCCAGGTATTATGCTCTTCCAACTAGTACAGAGGCAGTTGCTTCCGACTCTATCATTACAGGTATTGTTCCAGTCTGTCATAGAGATGCGTCGGTATTATTTGATCCCAGGATCTACATAGGACTCCTCTTATTTTGCCGTATATTTGGGCATATCTCAGGATTCCTTGAGTTCCCCTGTTTATGTGTCTACTCCTGTGGGAGATTCTCTTGTTGTGTACCGCGTGTATCGGTCGTGTTTGATTGCTCTTAGTGGTTTTGAGACCAGAGCTGATTTATTATTACTCAGCATGGTAGACTTTGATGTTATCTTGGGCATGGACTGGTTGTCGCCCCATTATGTTATTCTTGATTGTCACGCTACAACCGTGATGTTGGTTATGCCAGATTTACCACGATTTGAGTGGAGAGGTACCTTAGAGTATACTCCCAGCAGAGTTATTTCATTTCTTAAAGCTCAACGACTGGTTAAGAAGGGGTGTGATGCGTATCTAGCTTATGTGAGAGATGTCAGTATTGATACCCCTACAGTTGAGTCAGTCCCAGTAGTGAGGGACTTTCCAGATGTATTTCCAGCTGATCTTCCGGGCATGCCGCCTGACAGAGATATTGATTTTGGCATTGATTTGTTGCCGGGCACTCAACCCATCTCTATTCCTATATATCGTATGGCTCCTCCTGAGATGAAGGAGTTGAAGGAACAGTTAAAAGAATTGCTTGATAAGGGCTTCATTCGGCCCAGTGTGTCACCTTGGGGTGCTCGTGTCTTATTTGTGAAGAAGAAGGATGGTTCTATGACCAATGCCCCAACAACTTTTATGCATTTGATGCACAGTGTGTTCCGGCCTTATCTTGACTCATTCGTCATTGTGTTTATTGATGACATTCTGGTGTACTCCCAGACTCGGGAGGATCATGAGCAGCACCTGATGACTGTGCTTCAGACCCTGAGAGAAAAGAGGTTATATGCAAATGTTTCAAAGTGTGAGTTCTGGCTAGACTCAGTGGCATTCTTGGGTCATGTAGTATCGAGTGATGGGATCCAGGTGGATCCAAAGAAGGTGGAAGCAGTGCAGAGTTGGCCTAGACCGTCATCAGCTATAGAGATCCGGACTTTTCTTGGTTTGGCGGGGTATTACCGTCATTTTGTAGAGGGATTCGCATCTATTGCATCACCTATGACCAGGCTGACCCAAAAGGGTGCTCCGTTCAGGTGGACAGAGGAGTGTGAGGAGAGCTTTCAGAAGCTCAAGATAGCTTTTACTACAACCCCAGTATTGGTATTGCCTACAGGTTTGGGGTCTTATACTGTATATTGTGATGCATCGCGGATTGGTCTCGATGCAGTGTTGATGCAAGGCGGTAGGGTGATTGCCTACGCGTCCAGACAGCTGAAGGTGCATGAGAAGAACTATCATGTCCCCGACCTTGATTTAGCAGCTATTGTTCATGCCTTGAAGATTTGGCGGCACTATTTGTACGGTGTCCCTTATGAGATTTACACCGATCATCGGAGTTTGCAGAATCTGTTCAACCAGAAGGATCTTAATTTGCATCAGAGGAGGTGGTTAGAGCTGCTTAAGGATTATGATATCACCATTTTATACCATCCGGGGAAGGCCAATGTGGTGGCAGATTCTTTGAGTCGTCGGGCAGAGAGTTTGGGGAGTTTAGAATATCTACCAGCAGCAGAGAGGCCATTGGCGTTGGATGTTCATGCCTTAGCCAGCCAGTTTGTGAGATTGGATATTTCTGAGCCGAGTTGAGTATTGGCTTGTGTGGTCTCTCGGTCTTCTCTTTATGATTGTATCAGGGAGCGTCAGTATGATGACCCCCATCTGCTTGTCCTTAAGGACATGGTTCAGCACGGTGACGCTAAGGAGGTCACTATTGGGGATGATGGCGTATTGAGGATGCAGGACATGCTATGAGTGCCTAATGTAGATAGTTTGCGTGAGTTGATTCTTCAGGAGGCTCATAGATCGCGGTACTCTATTCATTCGGGTGCCGCGAAGATGTATCAGGACTTGAGGCAGCATTACTGGTGGAGGAGGAAGAAGAAGGCAGGCTGACCCAGAAGGGTGCTCTGTTCAGGGGGACAGAGGAGTGTGAGGAGAGCTTTCAGAAGTGCAAGACAGCCTTGACTACAGCCCCAGTATTGGTATTGCCTACAGGTGCAGGGTCTTATACTACATATTATGATGCGTTGCGAATTGGTCTCGGTGCGATGCTGATGCGGGACGGTAGGGTGATTGCCTACGCGTCCAGACAGCTGAAGGTGCATGAAAAGAACTATCCTGTCCACGACCTTGAGTTAGCAACTATTGTTCATGCCTTGAAGATTTGGCGGCACTATTTGTACGGTGTCCCTTGTGAGATTTACACCGATCATCGGAGTTTGCGGCATCTGTTCAAGCAAAAGGATCTTAACTTGCGTCAGCGGAGGTGGTTGGAGCTACTTAAGGACTATGATATCACCATTTTGTGCCATTCGGGGAAGGCCAATGTGGCGGCCAATGCTTTGAGTCACCGGGCAGAGAGTTTGGGGAGTTTAGCATATCTACCAGCAGCAGAGAGGCCATTGGCATTGAATGTTTAGGCCTTAGCCAGCCAGTTTGTGAGATTGGATATTTCTGAGCCGAGTCGAGTATTAGCTTGTGTGGTCTCTCAATCTTCTCTTTATGATCGTATCAGGGAGCGTCAGTATGATGACCCCCATTAACTTGTCTTTAAGGACACGATCCAGCACGGTGATGCTAAGGAGGTCACTATTAGGGATGATGGTGCATTAAGGATGCTGGGCAGGCTATGTGTGCCCAATGTAGATGGTTTGAGTGAGTTGATTCTCCAGGAGGCACATAGCTTACGGTATTCCATTCATTGGGGTGCCGCGAAGATGTACCAGAACTTGAGGCAACATTACTGGTGGAGGAGGATGAAGAAGGACATAGTGGAGTATGTAGCTCGGTGTCTAAATTGCCAGCAGGTGAAGTATGAGCATCAGCGGCCGGGTGGGTTACTTCAGAAGTTAGAAATTCCGGAGTGGAAATGGGAGCGGATCACTATGGATTCTGTTGTTGGACTCCCACGGACTCAACGGAGGTTTGATGCAGTTTGGGTGACTGTGGATAGGCTGACCAAGTCAGCTTATTTCCTTTCTGTGATGACTACCTATTCTTCCGAGAAACTGGCTCGAATTTATATCCGTGAGATCGTCAGGCTTCATGGCGTACCGGTATCTATCATCTCTGACCGGGGTACACAGTTTACATCACGGTTCTGGAGGGCCGTACAACATGAGTTGGGTACTAGAGTGGAGCTGAGCACAGAATTTCACCCTAAGATGGACGGACAGTCCGAGCGCACTATTTAGATATTAGAGGATATGCTCCGTGCATATGTGATAGATTTTGGAGGTTCTTGGGATCAGTTCTTGCCACTTGTGGAGTGTGCCTACAACAACAGTTATCAGCCGAGCATCTAGATGGCACCGTATGAGACTCTGTATGGTAGGCGGTGTCGGTCTCCAGTGGGTTAGTTCGAGCCGGGCGAGGCTAGATTATTGGGTACAGACTCGGTTTAGGATGCCCTGGATAAGGTGAAGGTGATTCAGGATCGACGTCCCACAACCCAGTCCATACAAAAGCGTTATGCGGATTGGAAGGTTCGCAATGTTGCATTCATGGTTGGAGAGCGGGTCTTGCTCCGGGTTTCTCCTATGAAGGGCGTTATGATGTTCGGGAAGAAGAGCAAGCTGAGCCCAAGGTTTATTGGCCCCTTTGAGGTGTTGCAACATGTTGGGAAGGTTGGTTATGAGCATGCCTTACCTTCCAGTCTAGCAGGAGTGCATCCAGTATTCCATGTTTCGATGCTCCGGAAGTATCACGGCGATCGTCTCATGTGTTGGATTTCATCTCAGTCCAGTTGGACAAGGATTTATCTTATGTTGAGGAACCAGTGGCTATTTGCGACAAGCAGGTCCGAAAGCTGAGGTCAAAGAACATTGCTTTAGTGAAGGGTTTATCTCTATACTCGTTCGAGGACGAACGATTATTTTAAAAGGGGGAGGATGTAATGACCCGACCGTTCGTTTTGAGAGTTATAGCCCCGATCCCCTGTTTACTGCTTTCCCCATATTTTTCTCTGCTTATGCGACTTGTCGGGAGGTTGTTGTTGTGGTTTCGGAGTGAATTGGGACACTTAGTCCCTAAACGGTAGCTTAAGTCTTAGGATTTTGACCGTAGTCGGAACTGTGGGAAGATAATTCTAGAATGGAGTTCCGTCAGTTCTGTTAGCTCCGTTGGGTGATTTTGGATTTAGGAGCCTGTCCGGAATGTGAATTGGAGGTCTGTAGCTGATTACGGCTTGAAATGGCAAACATCTAATTTTTGGGAAATTTGTCTGGAAGTAGACTTTTTGATAGCAGGGTCGGATTCCGATTTCGGAAGTTGGAGTAGGTCCGTAATGTCAATTATGACTTGTGTGCAAAATTTGAGGTCAATCGAACATGATTTGATAGGTTTCGGCATCGGTTGTAGAAATTTAAAGTTTCAAGTTCATTAAGTTTGAATCGGAGGGTGATTCGTCTTTTTAGCGTTGTTTGATGTGATTTGAGGGCTCGACTAAGTTCGTATGGTGTTTTAGGACTTGTTGGTATGTTTGAGGGAGGTCCCGGGGTCCTCGGGTGTGTCTTGGATGCTTAACGGATTGAATTTGGACTTATGCAAATTGCAGAAGTTTTCTGGTTTCTGGTGTTTTCGCACCTGCAGTGGGGAGACCGCATGTGCGGACTCATACGTGCAGAAGGGAGCTCGCAGATGCGGCCTTGGTCAAGGTAACCAGTGGTCGCAGGTGCGACAAAAGGGGCGCAGAAGCGAAGCCGCTCCTGTGGGGGAGTGATCGCAGAAGCGGGAGTCGAGTGGGTGAGGACTTTATAGAAGTTGACCATTGTCCACAGGTGCGCACGCGCAGGTGCGGCCACCTCATCGCAGAAGCGGTCCCAGGCCTCTTAAGTCATTTCCACACCTGCGATGGAAATTCCGCAGGTGCGGCTTCGCAGGTGTGACTAGTAGTCCGCAGATGCGGAATCACTGGGCAAAAAAGTTCAATTTCGAGGGTTTGATCTCATTTTCATTTTGGGTCTTTGAGAGCTCAAATAGAGGCGCTAATTCAAGGATATTTCAGAGAGAACTTTGGGTAATGATTCTTAACTCGTTTATAGTTATATTCCACAAATCTATAGTTGATTTCATCATTTAATTAAGGAATTTAGTTGAGAAATTTGGGGGAAATGGGAGAAGTTCTCCAACTACGTTTTTGAGTTTTGATTGGGATTTTGATATTGAATTTGGATAATTTTGGTACGACTGAGCTCGTGAGTGAATGGATGTTCATATTTTGTGACTTTTATCCGATTCCAAGACGTGGATCCGGGGAGGCTTTTTGGGGTGATTTTCTAATTTCTTGTTTTAGCTTTGATTTCATTAATTAGTTTAGCTTCTTATAGTTGTATTTATGGTATGTAATTGATTTTGGGTAGCCATTTGCGCCATTCGGAGTCGGATATTCGTGAAAAAGGTATTATTACCGATTGATTTGATTGAGCTTGGTTCGAGATAAGTGGCTTGCCTAACCTTGTATGAGAAAAATCCCCTTAGGATTTGGTATTGTTGTGATATGTGAGCGCCGTGTACGTGAGGTGACGAGTACGTATACGGGCTATTTGTTGTAAACCCCGATTTATTTTACTGAGTAGAAACCTGTTTTTCCTTTAATTTGAGTTATACCGTTTAAATGAGTATTAGTCTGCTTTCATTCTTCATTGAGCTATCCCAATATGTGTAGTTATCCTGTTTAGTTTAATATCGCATGTCTGCGTGCTTTAACTACTTATTTAAACTCTGTGAAGCATGCCTAGTTGATTTCCTGCTTTTCCTTGATCTTTAGCAGTATAACAGTAGAAATCTTGTTGTTAACTGTTGTATTTGTCGGTTTGAGCTGTGTGTTTACTTTTGAGACTATGAGGCAGTTCCTCAGGAGTTCTCCCTGCACATTTACTTTTGAGACTACGAAGCGGTACCTCGAGAGTTCTCCCTGCATATTTACTTTTGAGACTACGAGGCGGTACCTCGGGAGTTCTCCTTGTATATTTACTTTTGAGACTACGAGACGGTACCTCGGGAGTTCTCCCTGTATATTTATTTTGGGACTACGAGAGGGTATCTCGGGAGATCCCCCGTTGTTTACCCCTATGTGTTGTACTGTTGCCTTGCTGTGTTTCCTTTTTGTTAAATTCTAGTCTCTTATTATACTGTATATTCTCCTGCCTTATTTATTATTTACTAGTGGGCCTGACCTGACCTCGTCAATACTCGACCGAGGTTAGGCTTGGTACTTACTGGGTACCATTGTGGTGTACTCATGATACTCTTTTGCACATGTTTTTGTGTGCAGATCCAGGTACTTCGTATCAGCCCCGCTATTAGCTGAGAGTGCTTGCTGCTGTACGGAGACTTCAAGGTACATCTGTCGTGTCCGCAGACCTCGGAGTCCCCTTCTATCCTCCCCTATGTCAATTATTCTATACTTCTTTTATTAGACTCTGGTGTATAGAGATACTAGTTTCCTCTTGTAGCTTGTGACTTACGATGTTCCGAGTTTTGGGAATACTGTATATTACTAGAGTGTTGGTTATTGTACATGCCGAGCGGCATTGTTACTAGTTATTCAGTTATCCGCTGCTGTTAGTTGTCATGGTTTACTTTCGTTTTTATTATTTTCCGCAATCTTTTAGGCTTACCTAGTCGTAGAGACTAGGTGCCGTCACAATGTTATATGGAGGAAGTTTGGGTCGTGACAAGAAGGAAGTATGCTTTTAACTGGTATAGGCAACAAGTAATGTAACATGAAGTGGGCATCATGGGTTTTATAACCAAAAACATTTCTTTCATCTAGCTGCACACACCTAGATATGTTGGAAGCACTACCATCAGGAAGATTTGTTGTCTTTAAAACACCACACAAAACAGATTTCTCTCCATTGGTCATTGATAAGCATGCTTTTGTAAACTTTGTTCTCTTGCCATCCTTTGGTTGAAGGTTCTTCCTAATGACCATCTCTTTCAGATCATAACGAGTATTTGCATGATCCTTTGTCTTGCCAGGAATGTCCAAAAGAGTTTCAATTACATTATCCACTATATTTTTCTCTATATGCATTATGTCAAGGTTATGGCGTAACGAGTTGTGCTGCCAATAAGGTAATTCAAAACAAATTGACCTTTTTTTCCAAGTGCCATCATTTGTTCTCTTTCACTTCTTCCCAAATACATTGTTAAAATTTCGTAGCTATTAAGCACATCAATTCCCTTTAACAAAGGCGGAGGAGGCCTAAGTTCTGTTTTTCCATTGAAAGACCTTTTATTAGATCTCCGCTGATGATCCATAGGCAGAAAAACATGATGATCTATATAACACACTTTTCGACTATGTTTAAGATAACAAGAATTAGTGCCATAATTACGACAAGGGCAAGCCAACTTTTCCTTTTTACTCCAACCGGATAACATAGCATATGCAGGAAAGTCACTGATTTTCCATAAAAGAGCTGCTCGCATTTGAAAGATTTGATCTCTTGAAGCATCATATGTTTCTACCCCGGACTCCCACAACACATTTAACTCTTCTATTAATGGTTGTAAATAAACGTCAATGTCATTTTCAGGTGATCATGGCCCAGGTATAAGCAATGAAAGCATACAGTATTCTGGTTTCATGCACATCCAAGGAGGCAAATTATACATCTTTAAGATAACTGGCCATGTGCTATGCTCATGGTCCGAAATGGATTGAACTCATCACTTGCCAAGCCAAGTCTCAAATTGTGAGAATCTCTTGCGAATTCTTAATGCAAGCTATCAAAGTCTTTCCATGCTTGCCCGTCAGCAGGATGCCTTAACTTTTCATCTTTAGAATGCTCCTCATCATGCCACATCAATGTATCTGCTGTCTTTGAGCACATAAATAGCCTTTTGAGTCTTGGAATTAATGGAAAGTGTCTCAATATTTTTGCTAGAATACGATAACCTTTTTTGGAAGCCTCAAGCTCGCTATCTACTTCATCTCTATCTACTTTAGGATATTTAATATATCGAGAAGCTCCACACACATGACAATATTCATCATCCTTATGGTCATTTCTAAATAACATGAAATCATTGGGACATGCATTAATTTTTTCATAATCAAGACCGAGATCTTTTATCATAGATTTGACTTTATTGTAGGATATAGGAATGTTCAACTCAGGTATCGCCTCTTTTAATAGCTCTAAAATAGAAGTAAAAGACACATTGCTCCATCCATGTAGACACTTCAACAAATATAGATGGATTGTGAAAGATAATCTAAAGAATCCTTTACAACCAGGATATAGTTCTTGGCTTGCCTCGCCAACTAAGTTATAAAATTTATTGGCATCTTCATTTGGACCTTCATACACTCCTCCAGCTTGTGCAACATCTCTAACTTGATCATTCAACAACCCATCAATATCATCGTACGAGTAAATATTATCATCCATGTCACAATCAACATTCATCGTAATTTTCCATTCGCCATGATTAATCCATCTTGTATAAACTTGAACAAATTCATAGCATATTAGATGATCATACACTATATTCTTTCGAGTCCAGCGGGTATTACAACACTTTGTACATGGCCATTGAATTTCTTCGCCTTGAGAATCTCCATAAGAGTAAGCAAAATCTAAGAAAAAGTGAATACCATCGACATACTCTTTGCTATACCTTGGTAAATCCATCCATTCCTTGGATGGAATATTTGAATTCCTAAAAATTAAATTTATTAGATCTTCAAATATATAATCATTTAAGAATTGACTATAAAATAAATCTGAAACGTCAAGAGTGAATTTTTAAAATAATGCATTGTAAACCAATAAGACTTTTTTACCTAGTCATGACACTTATGCTAAGAAAACCCAACTTCAAGTCCACCACTGATCTATCTGAGTGTGACTAATCTTCTTGGAGAAAAAGAGTAAAATTAATAGGATCCACAGAACAACGACAACAAGTAATAAAATTATAAACCAAGTTTTTCATGAAGGTAATATAATAATTTAACGCACGAAAAAGTATCATGAGCATATTGTCAAGTATAATGACACCTAAAAGGTGTATTGTACGTATAAAGATTAAATAATTAAAAGAAGTTAAGATATAAATATCTAACTAGCTATTTCTGATTTCATCAACTCTAAAGAAGAAACTCCAGAACTAGCCTTATTCTGAAATTACTAAAAGAAAACTTTGATAACCAAAATTTAAACAAAATAATTACTCTTTTTCAGCATAAGAATATGAAATTATAAAAAAAAATTAAATACTTGAGTACAAACAAAGACTTTACAAATTTGCCTAGAAATTATACAAAAATAACGATTATTTTTTTCAGCCCGATTAATCCGAAACTAGAAAAATTGAAAAGTTAAGTATAAAAATAATTAGAAGACAATACAAAGATACCCAAAAATGTATGATCAAAATTTGAGGCAATAGGAGTCCAACGGTAAATTAAAGCTTGGCGACAACTACAAGGAAGACTCACAAGCTACAAATATATTAAGTTAGGGTCCTAATGCAAAGGAATATACAACAAAGTTGGAGTATAAAGTGATAGATGCCCATAATGGAATTTTAGATTCTTGGCCATGGAAACTAATTTGGAGAAACAAACTCCCACCAAAAGTGATATGCTTTAGCTGGTTAGCACTAAAGAATGCTTGTTTGACATAGGACAACCTACGTAGGAGAAGCTTCCAGCTTGTCAAACAGATGCAACCTATGCCCAGGAAGTTTAGAATACGTTAACCATCTATTATTACATTGTGTCGTAGCTCTATAAATATAACATATGTTTCTAGCTTTATTCAATCTCAAATGGGTGATGCCACAAAATATCATAGATGTTGTCGAGAGCTGGAGTCTTTGAAGAGTTGATAGGGCTATCAGGGACACCTGGAGGATGCTACCAGCTTGTATTTTTTGGTGCCTTTGGACTGAAAGCAACCTCGGATGTTTTCATGGAGTCTCAACTCCAATCCACTTGCTAAAGGCCAGATGTTTGCTTAGTCTTTTTGTTAGGCCAAATAGTTCTATGTAAATAATTCCATGGTCTTTTTAGATTTTTTGAGCTCTCTCACTCTAGAATAGCCTTCTTTAAGGTATATTTTTTTATTATTCGCTAGCTCCCATGTCCTATCATAACATCTTCTAATGGGGTTAGCATCTCTATTTTTTGGTTATTGGCTAGCTCCCAAATCCTATCAAAATCAACTATGCTCGTTGCTTTCAATGAAGCAGCTTACTTTATAAATAAATAAAATACAAGAAAGACTACACAAGCATATCCAATAATTAAATATTATTGAGCATATGTAACAACATTCTAGCAGTTTGCCACCATTACATTTTGGCGAAACAATTTGCAGCCATAAATAGCTACAAACTATGAACTCTTAGACTCAAAAGGTAATCATTTTACATGAATATTTTAGCTCATTTGCACAATCAAATTGCCCAGAGGGTCAATCACTAAATAAAACCTTCAAATATGAAGTCTCACCACAAAATTAACGAGCAAGCGAGAAAATCACATCAACCATTCTTATTTGGTCAAAGTAACTTTAGATCAGTTTCACAAAATTCTCGCACAATGATTCAGGTAAAATGTAAAACAAAGTAGTTGTACAACTGAAATTAAGTCAAAATAACCACAAATTCAGAAGCAATTTCAAATTATTTTGAAATCACAAACGCAAGCTAAATATTGCCTTACTTGTCAAACTTTTCGGTATAATTAGATCGAATGCAAATCTCAGTAAACGTATACATTGCAAAAACCGACTAAAGCTTTGACACACAAACAAAAAGATAACTTAATTTTCAACTCAAGAATATAAAACAAGAATAAAACTGAAAACTTTGATAGCCAAAAATTAAACAAAAAAATTACTTATTTAAACCCAATAATCTGAAATTAAAAAAATTTAAAACTTTTGAACATATGATTAAGATAATACAAAGATACCCAGTAATATTGCAAAAAAAATTTTATTTCTATCGGCCCCATCAATGAGAAGCTAGACAAATTGAAACTTTAAGTATAAGAACGAACATCATTCAAAGATATCAAAAATCAAATAAAAAAGATTACTCGTTTTCAATCCAAGAATCTGAAATTAGTAAAAAAAAAAAAAAAACTAAAACTTTGATACCCAGAAATTCAACAAAATACAATTACTTATTTTCAGCCCAAGAATCTGAAATTAGATAAATAGTTAAAAACTCTGAGTATAAAATAAAGACTATACCAACATACCCAGGTATATACATAATAGAAGATTATGTTTTTTGTAACGACCCGACCGGTCGTTTTGAGCTCTAGCGCGTCGTCCGGTGGTTTGAGGCCTTGAGTAGCTTCAATTCAGGTATTATGACTTGTACGCGTGGTCGAAATTGAATGTCGGGAAGTTTGGAGTTGATTTGGAAAGAAAATTCTAATTTCGGAAGCTTTAAGTCGGAAGAAATAACTAAGATTTGACTTTTGAATAAACGAACTCGGAATCAGGATTTAAAGGTTCCAATAGGTTCGTATGATTATTAATCGGACTTGGGCGTATGTCCGGGTTGAGTATCGGATCACCCGAAAGTATTTCGGCTCTTATTGTGGAAAGTTGGCATTTTGAAGGTTTTAGAATTTCCTAAGTTTGGTTTGCGGTAGACTTTGGTATTATCGATGTCCGTTTTGAATTCTGAGCCTTGAAATAGGTTTGTATTGTGATTTAGAACTTGTACACAAAGTTTGGCGTCATTCCGGAATATTTTGGTATGATTCGGACGCGTTCGTCAAAGGTTAAAAGTTTGAAAGTTTAAAGAAAGTTTTCGATCGTCGATTCACAATTTTGATGTTGTTTGGTGTGATTGAGACCCCGAGTAGGTTCGTGTTATTTTTTGGGACTGGTTGATACGTTTGGATGGGGTCCCGGGGGCCTCGGATTTGAAACAGATTGAAACTTGGAATTTAGGACATGTTGATGTTGCTGAAATCTGGTGCCATCGCACCTGCGGAAGGAGTGGCCACAGGTACGCTCACGCAGGTGCGAAGATTCCATCGTAGGTGCGATTGTCATGGGAGAAGTCTGGGACTTCAGGTGCGAGGAAATTTGCGCACCTGCAAAGCTGCAGATGCGGAGAAGCAGCGCAGAAACGGAGGTTGGCCAAGAAGGCCTGGGTGGCAGAAGCGGACATTGTCTCGCAGGTGCGCGAGCGTTGAAGCGGAAGCGCAGATGCGCTACTTGGGGCACAGAAGCGAGGGTTATTGGTTTGAGCTGGAGCCGCACCTACGATGGATTTTCACAGGTGCAGAGCTGCAGAAGCGGCTACTGTTCCGCAGGTGCGAAGAAGCGCTGGGCATATTTGATTTTTATACGGGATTTGGCCCATTTTCTTTCATTCTCTCTTGGCTTGGGCGATTTTTGGAGAGCTTCAAGTGGAGATTTTCATCATCTATGTCTAGGTAAGTAATTCTCACATATTTTGAGTTAAATACATGGTTTATATATGTATTTGAACATGGAAATGAGTAGAAATTTGGGATTTTGGTAAACAAATCTAGAAATTGGTATTTTTTGATTTTGACCACGAAATTGGAAAAAATTATATATTTGAGTTCGTGGTGTTATGGGTAAAGTTTATCTTCAAAACTTTTCGGAATTCGCTCACGTGGACCCGAGGGTTAATTTTATTGACTTATGGAGCGAAGTTGGGAATTGTTATAAATTGTTAAATTGTAAGCATCTAGGTATATTTTGATTGAATTGCACGTTGTTCGACTAGTTTCGGAACGTTTGGCTTGGAGTTGAGAGTTAGAGTGGCGTTGGAGCCGGTTATGGAACTTCGGAGAGAGGTAAGTCTCCTATCTAACCTTGTGAGGGGAAAACTACTCCCTAGGTAATATTTATTGTTATGTGCAACTAGTTGTGGGTACTACGTACGCACGAGGTGACGCGAGTCTGTACGTAGCTAAAACATATTTTTGCCCGGGTAGACTTAGGACTTTGTGATGTAATATTTGAATTGTTTGGACTCATTTTGCTAGCTTAATTAATTAAAATTTTAACTGAAATTGATTTAGAAATATATAAATATACAAGGCCGAGCTTTATCACCTTGAGTTGTTGCCAAGATATTTGATAAATATAAAGGGGTATATTTATTAGTGTGCCCATGTATTGTATTGTAAGAACGTGTCTCGTAATTGTATAATCTCCTTCCTTTCTTATGGAGCGGGACGAACACCTCGGCAGTATAATAGATGCATCTATGGTTCGTGTCGCTCGACCCTCGGCAGTGTACATATTATTTTGGATTGGGCCGAACGACCTCCACATAATCGTGCATTATATCGCTGGTAGTCCGAACATTCACGAGATAATCCTTCTACTGATGCCCGCCATTTTACATGGTACTTCTTATCAGTTTGTTTCTGATACTTGACACATCTGAGCTGATGAGGTAGAATACAAGAATGAGAAATTCATACGTTAAAAGAAATATTTGGAAGATTAGGTAACTTACATATTTACCCTATCATGGTTGTGTGCTTCACATTTGCTTATTATTTTATTATATTGCATGTTGGACCTCTAGTAAGTATCAATGTCGACCCCTCATCGCTATTTCTCCATAGTTAGGCTAGATACTTACTGGGTACGCGTTGATTTACGTACTCATGCTGCACTTCTGCAATAAATGTGCAGGATCTGACAAGTTCATTTGGTGATCATCTTGGCGCGTAGGCGCACCTGTTAAGGAGACTTTAGGTGAGCTGCATTTCAGGCTACGCATCACAGTCCACGGAGTCTCTATCGTACTATTTATTTTATCATGTCTCATTTACATCCTAGACAGATGTTGTATCATTATTGTACTCCCTATAAAATGCTCATGCACTTGTGACATCAGGATTTGGGTATACTAGTTGATGGTTACGGTTCTGTATATTATTAGCGCCTTTCATTTTTCTTATAAACTATAAAATTTTGTACATGCCCATGGATTTAAAAGTGTAAATTTCCTTCTTATTAAGACTTATGATTTCGATGGTAATAAAATGAGTAATTAAGTCGATTAAGTACCGTTGGCTTACTTGACGGCGGTGTTAGGCACCATCATGACCCATATTGGATTTTGGGTCGTGACAACTTGGTATCAGAGCGTTAGGTTCACTTAGGTCTCACGAGTCATGAGCAAGTCTAGTAAAGTCTTGCGGATCGATACAGAGACGTATGTACTTATCTTCGAGAGGCTAAAGGGCTGTTAGGAGCACTTCCCTTCTTGATTCCTCATCGTGCGATTTGATTCCTTTGAGGCTTATGCCTTTATTTCCTTCCTACTTAATCTTATGCGACGTGGAGCGCTTGGTATCAGTTGGGCATTGAGGAATTGTAAATGGTACCGCAAATGAGGTTCAAGATGTATTCCCTACGTGTTCGGGTGGGCTATTATCATTGCCTTGCAGAAGGATGTTCTGTCGTTTCGGCTCAGTATCTGTATTTCCTATGGTTTGAGGTTATGCATAGGTTGCTATGATGTTCATGCGATGTTATCGCACAATGTTGGTGTAATGGTAGAGTGCTTATTTATGGATCACATCAGCGAATGACTCGAAAGGAGGATTTCTCAATTCATTGTTTAGAGGTTCGGCATCTAATCCCAGCGGAGGAAGGGCAATCGCACTATGGATGTTCAGGTTTTGGTTGATGAAGTAACGAGACTCGATATTTTCGAGCGTAATGGAATTTTCATTTGTGATGTGGTGTCATCGTCCTTGTTTGAATGTATTAAGGTTCGCTGGTGTTATGGTCTTCTTTGATCTGCCTTCGGGGCAGAGTGTTGTAAAATAGTGTCTAAGAAGCGGTTATCAAAGATGGCGGTGTGTAGCGATTTCAGAATCGAACCAGTGCTTCGAAAGCTGAGAAAGATGATCTTCGAGGAGGCTTAGAGTTAGTAGCAATTTATTAGTTCAGGTTCTACAGAGAAGGATTTTGATTTGAGGCAATATTTGAGCAGCGAAGAATGAGGGAAGACATGGCGGGAGGTGTCTCGCGGTGATCAAATTACTAGCAGGTCATGTATGAAGAGAAGAGGTCGAGAAGTTGCTTAAAGGAGGTGGTTTAATAGAAGTGGGAGTGGTAAAGTAGCATATGGATTTTGTGGTAGGAAAGCCACTTGTCTTGAGGAAAGTTTAGAGCGATTTGGGAATCATGGTGAACAATGGCTAAGCCTATGCATTTCATTTGGGATGGTGGCTGCTGGACGGAGGAAGCTTGATTATGGCAGCGGGGAGTTTGCTTGAAATGGAGAGGGGCGTGAAAACTTGATTATTGTTTTGGGATGAAACATGACTTCGAGTTTGGAGCGTATTGTCGAACTTTTAGTTGATTCAATAGGGAATGAACAGACTTGTATAGCTGGAGGGCGAGCATGGGCTCAGGAGGGTTTACTGAGTTTGTGATGGTGGTACCCAGTTCAGCGTAGTTGCAGGTTAGCGGTTGCGTGATTTTGATGAACTTTCTATGAAGAATTCTACTTACTACCCGACGGAAGGTCGAATATGCGATTATGGCTGATAATTCGAAATGTTCATGAAAAGTTTAATAAGAAAGTACAAGAAATTTGGCGGCTTGACGGTGCCAGATCATGGTAATTGAGAAGGAAAAATCTTTGTGGGTTCTAGGTTTATATAATTGCAGCTTAAAGCTAAGTGGGGGAGCCCCACTGTCTACAACTGAATCGCGTGGCTATCTGCTGGTGCGGTTTCTGGTTATCGGTTAATTGGTGGGTCATTTATAACTAAGAAAAGAAAACATCAAGGGTAATTCGAGCAAAGAACTTTGATGAATGTGTGCTACATTTCGCCTTATCGATTCATGTGCAGGTTTTGGGAAGACTCAGAGTTTATACTTCTTGTGGATGTGATGTACAAGGAAACATAATTTATCCGATTGATTCTTTGGGAGTGTTCATGTGCCGGCAGCGCACTAGAGTTTGGTTTTATATTCGGGACCAAGTCATGGTGGGTGAGCCTCAATAGTGGTTCTAATGGGTTCGTTATGTGGCTGGAGACGGGGATTTTGCAGCAGAGTGTGAAGAATACTTGGTGAATTTTCTGTGTTATCATCAGTCTGTAGGGTAGTATTGGAAAAATGGGAGTAACATATTTAGATTCGCGGAAGGTCTTTCAGAATAGGTGTACTAGTTGGAGATGCTATTGTGCGCACGAAGTGGGTAAGAGATGGTTTATGGGTATTGAGACGATGTGGTCTCGTGAATTGGGTCACTCAAGAGGAGTGTTGTTGAGTCTCGTTATGTTTTTTAATGGATCTATTATTATTTCTAAGGCAAGTCGAGAGTAAATTGGGAGAAGTTTGGTCGGTTAGTAATGGTTGAATCAGCATGATTATGGCAATGATCAGTTCCTTCAGCATGTGAAGTTATACATGTGGTTTGTGGTTGTACGCGTGGGCTTGACAGCCACCACAACTTGATTGATTTTGAGGTATTTGATTCAAATGGCCTTGTTGTGTAAATGGATTCCGGAAGAGTCATGACGGTTTAGATCACGACTTGAGGTTTGTATTTTCTGCGGTTTGGGAATTCAGTTACCTGTTGCATTGGTTCTTCTGAAATGAGCTAAGTGAAAGGTTTCTAGCCAATGAAGTGTTTATTCTACCAATAGTTCAGGGGTTATGATGAATTCTTGTATTCTCGCGTAGCAGTATGATAGGTGCAGTAAGCTGCATGGGAATTTGAAAGTTGAGGATCAAGGTTGCGGTTCGGTGTTGACAAGAATGTCACGAGCTCGGGTGAGCCGGGAAGAATTTAGATGTTCAGAGTAAGCTGAAATTATCATAGTATCGCCTTGGAATGGTGTTCTGTGGAAGGAGCATTGTGTATTGATTTGCGGGTTCTTGAATTGCTTTATAGACTAGTCTGGTTGGTGGTATGGAGATGCAGACTTTGCTACCTGGTGCGGAGGGTCTTAGGAGCATATCCCACGGGGAAATTTGTATAAGAGTGACATATTAGTCACCTGATTGTTAAGGATTGAAACCAAGTATGGAGATTCTGGTACTGTCGCTAATGTGAGAATTATTGCCTGAAAAGCGCTCTATTTCTTTGGTTGTGGACTGTGGGAGTTTATGCCGGGTTGGACGGATATTCGTGTATGTCATGAATAGGGTTATTGTGGATCCTTGGAAGGTTATTAGCCCAGTATAGGATAAGCAGAATCGGCTTGAGGTCTGCTAGTAGATTTAAATCAGATCGGATATGTTCATTTGGCATAGCATTGCTTACGGAGGAGTCTTTAGACGTTGGATGTTATTCCTGTCGTCAGCTCTTCCATGTAATACTCTATTGTGCCATGTGGGTTGTGAGACAGCTCGATTATTCGCACATGTGTTGTGGTCACATGTAGCTTGTGGTATTATATGAGCAGGATGGCTCTCGAGATACTGGTCATTTATTGCACCTTAGTCGTGCTTGAGTTTTGTAACGTATGGCGCTATCCGTCTCCCCAGGTATTTGTATTATGCACTCGGCGTGCTAATAGTCGATATTCGAGCATTTCGTAAGTATAGGCATTTCGGCGTGTTGGGCGTTTCCTTACTGATTGTTATTTTTGGATCGGGTGGCATGCTGCCACGGATACGTTGTTTGGATCGGGTGGCACGCCGCCATAGGTATGTTGAGTGGATCGGGTTGCTCGTCGTAATAATTTCATGTTTGGATCGGATTGCACACCGCAACAGTGTCATAGTTGGATCGGGTTGCACGCCGCAACAGTGAGATGTTGAGTACGGATCCCTATACTTATTTTTGTTTATTTGTTTTTCACTCTCTGAGAAAGGTTCATAGCGTCTCTTCGGCCATTTTATTCGTTACGTGGGCTGGGTAGTCCTTTTCCAGAGTTCATTTTCCTTATATATCACATTTTAGTTTGTTGCTTGTCGGCGCACTGTGGGCATCATATGAGATTTTTGGCAGTGTTTGAGATGGCTTATTGCCTGAGCAGCTTGTACTGGGTGAGACGAGGTTATTGGATATGGGATCAGTGCCATCGGAGTTATGTAGGGTATATTAAAGAGATCGTTATTTAGTTCAGAATGAGGTAATGGTCCTTGTCAGGAGGAGAGACTCCATGATTTGTTGATTCGGCAGGAGGTTATTAGTTTCTACACACCTCTTCCGTCATGGCAGTATTTCGAGAGTTAGAACAGGACTTATATGCATCATGCGGTGTATTGCGGGCATCAGATTTGTGAAATTCTAGCTATTGTGGTCGGAGGATATTATTATGGGCAACCGACTTATGTGGTGCATGGTGTGACTTCAGCATATGTGCATGATCATGTTTTGGTACAGCATGTAGTGATTGATACTGTGTTTGTATGTTAGAATCAGGTCTTGTAGAGAAATTTGGAAGGCCTAGTGACTAAATAAAAGGGAGGATCCTCAGTCTGACTCGATCTAATGCGTTCAACTGGATTGTGGTGGCACGGGTAGGTACACGAGGTGTTAAATAGTGATTTAGGACAACTCTGGAGCACTCCTTAGCATGTTCGAGGATGAACGTATGTTTAAGTGGGGGGAATGTAACGACCCGACTGGTCGTTTTGAGCTCTAGCACGTCGTCCAGCAGTTGAGGCCTTGAGTAGCTTCACTTCAGATATTATGACTTGTACGCATGGTTGGAATTAAATTTCGGGAAGTTCGGAGTTGATTTGGAAAGAAAATTTTAATTTCGGAAGCTTTAAGTCGGGAGAATAGACTAAGATTTGAGTTTTGAGTAAACGACCTCGGAATCGGGATTTGAAGGTTCCAATAGGTTCGTATGATGATTTCGGACTTGGGCGTATGTTCGGGTTGAGCATCGGATCACCTGGGAGCATTTCGGAGCTTATTGTGAAAAATTGGGATTTTGAAGGTTTTAGAATTTCCTAAGTTTGGTTTGCGGTGGACTTTGGTGTTATCGATGTCTGTTTGGGATTTCGAGCCTTGGAATAGGTTCGTATTAGGTTCGTATTGTAATTTTTGGCTTGTACGCAAAGTTTGGCGTCATTCCGGAATGTTTTGGTATGATTCGGACGCATTCGTCGAAGTTTAAAAGTTAGAAAGTTTAAAGAAAGGTTTCAATCGTCGATTCACAATTTTGATATTGTTTGGTTTGATTTGAGACCCCGAGTAGCTTTGTATTATGTTTTGGGACTGGGTGGTTCGTTTGGGTGGGGTTCCAGGGGCCTCGGGTTTGAAACAGATAGAGAACGGATTGAAACTTGGGATTTAGGACCTGTGGATGCTGCTGAAATCTAGTGCCATCGCACCTGCGGAAGGAGTGGCCGCAGGTGCGAAGATTCCATCGCAGGTGCGATTGTCGTGGGGCAAGTCTGGGAGCGCAGGTGCGAGGAAATTTCCGCACCTGCGAAGCCGCAGATACGGAGAAGAAGGGAGAAGCGGAGGTTGGCCAAGAAGGCCTGGGCCGCAGAAACGGACATTGTCGTACAGGTGCGCGAGCGTAGAAGCAGAAGCGCAGATGCGCTACTTGGGGCACAGAAGCGAGGGCTGTTGGTTTGAGCTGGAGCCGCACCTGCGATGGATTTTTGCAGGTGCGGAGCCGCAGAAGCGACTACTGTTCCATAGGTACGAGGAAGCACTAGGCAGATTTGATTTTTATACAGGATTTGGCCCATTTTCTTTCTTTCTCTCTTGGCTTGGGCGATTTTTGGAGAGATTCAAGTGGATATTTTCATCATCTATGCCAAGGTAAGTAATTCCCACATATTGTGAGTTAAATGCATGGTTTATATGTGGATTTGAGCATAGAAATGAGTAGAAATTTGGGTTTTGGTAGAAACCCTAGAAATTGGTATTTTTGGATTTTGACAACGCAATTTGATATGGAAATTGGAATAAATTATATATTTGAGTTTGTGGTGCTATGGGTAAAGTTTATCTTCGTATAGTTTCGGAATCCGGGCACGTGGGCCCGAGGGTTAATTTTATTGACTTTTCGAGTGGAGTTAGAAATTGTTATAAATTGTTAAATTGTAAGCATTGGGGTATATTTTGATTGAATTGCACGTTGTTTGACTAGTTTCGGAACGTTTAGCTTGGAGTTGAGAGTTAGAATAGCGCTGGAGCCGGTTTTGGAACTTCGGAGCGAGGTAAGTTTCCTGTCTAACCTTGTGAGGGGGAAACTACCCCCTAAGTCATATTTATTGTTATGTGCAACTAGTTGTGCGAGATACGTACGCACAAGGTGATGAGAATCCATAAGTAGCTAAAGCATGTTTATGTCCGGGTAGACTTAGGACTTTATCATGTAATATTTGAATTGTTTGGACTCATTTTGCTAGCTTAATTAATTGAAATTTTAACTGAAATTGATTTAGAAACATATAAATATATTAGGCCGAGCTTTAACACCTTGAGTTGTTGCCAAGATATTTGATAAATGTAAAGAGCTATATTTATTAGTGTGCTCATGTATTGTATTGTAAGCACGTGTCTCGTAATTTGATAATCTCCTTCCTTTCTTGTGGAGCGGGCCGAACACCTCATCAGTATAATAGATACATTTATGGTTCGTGCCGCTCGACCCTTGGCAGTGTACACATTATTCTAGATCGGACCGAACGACCTCGGTATAATCATGCGTTATATCGCTAGTAGTTCGAACATTCACGAGATTATCCTTCCACTGAAGTCCGGTATTTTACATGGTACTTCTTATCAGTTGTTTTCTGATACGTGACACATCTGAGCTGATGAGGTGGAATACAAGACTGAGAAATTCATACTTTAAAAGAAATATTTGGAAGATTATGTAACTTACAGATTTACCCTATCATGGTTGTGTGCTTCACATCTACTTATTGTTTTATTATATTGCATGTTGGACCTCTAGTAAGTGTCAATGTTGACCCCTCGTTACTACTTCTCCGGGGTTAGGCTAGATACTTACTGGGTACACGTTGATTTACGTACGCATGCTTCACTTCCGCACTAAATGTGCAGGATCTGATAGGTTCATTTGGTGATCATCTTGGCATGTAGGCGCACTTGTTGAGGAGGCTTTAGGTGAGTTGCATTCCAAGCTATGCATCGCAGTCCACGGAGTCTCCATCGTACTATTTATTTTATCCTGTCTCATTTACATCCTAGACAAATGTTGTATCATTATTATACTCCCTACAATATGCTCTTGCACTTGTGACATCGGGTTTTGGGGTATACTAGTTGATGCTTACGGTTCTGTATATTATCAGCGCCTTTAATTTTTCTTATAGACTACAAAATTTTGTACATGCCCGTGAATATAAAAGTGTAAATTTCCTTATTATTAAATCTTATGATTTTGATGGTAATAAAATGAGTAATTAACTCGATTAAGCACTGTTGGCTTGCCTGACAGTGGCGTTAGGCGCCATCGCTACCTATAGTGGATTTTGGGTCATGACAACTTGGTATCAGAGCGTTAGGTTCACTTATCTCTCACGTGTCATGAGCAAGTAGTAGAGTCTTGCGAATTGGTACGGAGACATCTGTACTTAGCTTCGAGAGGCTGCAGGGCTGTTTAGAGCACTTCCCTTCTTGATTCCTCATCTTACGATTTGATTCCTTTGAGGCTTATGCCTTTATTTCCTTCCTACTCAATCTTATGCGACGTGGAGCGCTTGGTATCAGTTGGGCATTGAGGAGTTGTAAATGGTACCGCAAATAAGGTGCAAGATGTGTTCCCTGCATGTTCGGGCGGGCTATTATCGTTGCCTTGCGGAAGGATGTTCTGTCGTTTCGGCTCAGTATCTGTATTTCCTATGGTTTGAGGCTATGCACAGGTTGCTATGATGTTCATGCATTGTTATCGCATAGTGTTGGTGTAATGGTAGGGTGCTTAGTTATGGATCGCGGCAGTGAATGACTCGAAAGAAGGATTTCTCAGTTTATAGTTTAGAGGTTCGACATCTAATCCTAGCAGAGGAAGGGCAATCAGACTATGGATGTTCAAGTTTTGGTTGATGGAGTAACGAGACTTGATATTTTCGAGCGTAGTGGAATTTTCATTTGTGATGTGGGGTCGTCGTCCTTGTTTGACTGTATTAATGTTCGTCGGTGTTATGGTCTTCTTTGATTTGCCTTCGGGGAAGAGTGTGGTGAAATATTGTCTAAGAAGCGGTTGTCAGAGATGGCGGTGTGTAGCGATTTCAGAATCGAACCGATGCTTCGAAAGTTGATGGCTCGAGAAAGATGATTTTCGAGGAGGCTTAGAGTTGGTAGCAATTTATTAGTTTAGGTGCTACAGAGAAGGATTTTGATTTGAGGCAATATTTGGGCAGCGAAGGATGAGGGAGGACATGGCGGGAGGTGTCTCGCAGTGGTCAAATTACTAGCAGGTCAAGTATGAAGAGCATAGGTCGAGAAGTTGCTTAAAGGAGGCGGTTTAACCGAAGTGAGAGTGGCAGAGTAGCATATGGATTCTGTGGTAGGAAAGCCACTTGCCTTGAGTAAAGTTTAGAGCGATTTGGGAATCATGGTGGATAATGGCTAAGCCTATGCATTTCATTTGGGATGGTGGCTGCTGGACGGAGGAAGCTTGATTATGGCAGCGGGGAGTTTGCTGGAAATAGAGAGGGGTGTGAAAACTTGATTATCTTTTTGGGATACAACATGACTTCGAGGTTGGAGCGTATTGTCGGACTTTCAATTGATGTCAATAGGGAATGAACAGACTTGTACAGCTGATGGGCAAGCATGGGCTCAGGAGGGTTTATTGAGTTCGCGGTGGTGGTACCCAGTGCAGCATCATTGGAAGATGTCGGTATGGAATCTCCACAGGTGGGTTATCTCATGTGAGCAGGTTAGCGGTTGCGTAATTTTAATGAACTTTCTATGAAGAATTCTACTTACTACCCGACGGAAGGTCAAATATGTGATTGTGGCTGATAATTCGGAATGTTCATGAAAAGTTTAATAAGAAACTACAAGAATTTTGGCGGGTTGACCGTGCGAGATCATGGTAATTGAAAAGGAGAAATCTTGTGGGTTCTAGGTTTATATAATTGTAGCTTAAAGCTAAGTGGGGGAGCCCCACCGTCTACGAATAAATTGCGTGGTTGTTTGCTGGTGCAGTTTCTAGTTATCAGTGCATTTGTGGGTCATTTATAACTAAGAAAAGAAAACATCAGGGGTAATTCGAGCAAAGAACTTTGATGAATGTGTGCTACATTTCGCCTTATCAATTCATGTGCAGGTTTTGGGAAGACTCAAAGTTTATACTTCTTGTGGATGTGATGTACAAGGAAAAATAATTTATCTGGTTACTTCTTTGGGAGTGTTCATGTGCCGACAGCACACTAGAGTTTGGTTTTATATTCGGGACCAAGTCATGGTGGGTGACCCTCGACAGTATTTCTAATGGGTTCATTATGTGGCTGGAGACCAGGATTTTGTAGCAGAGTGTGAAGAATACATGGGGAATTTTCTGTGTTATCATCGGGTCCGCAAGGGAGTATTGGAAAAATGGGAGAAATAATTTCAGATTCACGGAAGGTATTTTAGAATGGGTGTACCAGTTGGAGATGCTATTGTGCGCATGAAGAGGGTAGAACATGGTTCATGGGTATTGAGATGATGTGGTCTCATGAATTGGGTCACTCGGGAGGAGTGTTGTTGAGTCTCGTTATGTTTTTTAATGGAGCTATTATTATTTCTAAGGCAAGTCGAGAGTAAATTGGAAGAAGTTGGATTGGTTAGTAATGGTTGAATCAGAATGATTGTGGCAATGATCAGTTCCTTCAGCGTGTGAAGTTACACATGTGGTTTGTGGTTGTACGTGCGGGCTTGACAGCCACCACAACTTGATTGATTTGGGAGGTATTTGATTCAAATGGCCTTGTTGCGTAAATGGATTCCTGAAAAGTCATGATGGTTTAGATCACAACTTGAGGATTGTAGTTTTTGCAGTTTAGGAATTCAGTTGCGTGTTACATTGGTTATTTTGAAATGAGCTAAGTGAAAGGTTTCTAGCCAATAAAGTGTTTATTCTACTAGTAGTTCAGGGGTTATGATGAATTCTTATATTCTCGCGTAGCGGCATGATAGGTGCAGTGAGCGGCATGGGAATATGAAAGTTGAGGATCAAGTTTGTGGTTCGGTGTTGACAAGAATGTCACGAGCTCGGGTGAGCCGGGAAGAATTTAGATGTTCAGAGTAAGCTGACATTATTCTAGTGTCGCCTGGGAATGGTGTTCTGTGGAAGGAGCATTGTGTATATATTTGCGGGTTCTTGAATTGCTTTACAGATTAGTTCGGTTGGTGGTATGGAGGTGCAGATTTTGCTTTTTGGTGCGGAGGGTCGTGGGAGCATATCGCACGGGAAAATTTGTGTAAGAGTGGCATGTTAGTCACCTGATTGTTAAGGATTGAAACCAAGTATGGAGATTCTGGTATTGTCGCTAACTTGAGAATTATTGCCTGAAAAGCGCGCTATTCCTTTGGTTGTGGACTGTGGGAGTTTGTTCCAGGTTGGACGGTTGTTCGTGTGTGTCATGAATGGGGTTATTGTGTATCCTTGGAAGGTTATTAGCATAGTATGGGATAAGAGGAATCGGCTTGAGGTCCGCTAGTAGAATTACATCAGATCGGATGTGTTCATTTATCATAGCATTGCTTACGGAGGAGTCTTCGGGCATTGGATGTTATTCCCGTCGTCAGCTATTCTATGTTATACTCTATTATGCCATGTGGGTTGTGAGATAGCTCGATTCTTCGCACATGTGTTGTGGTCCCGTGTAGCTTGTGGTATTATATGTGCAGGATGGCTCTCGAGATGTAGGTCATTTATTGCACCTTAGTCGTGCTTGCATTTTGTAACGTATGGCGCTATCCATCTCCTCAAGGATTAGTATTATGCACTCGGCGTGCTTATGGTCGATATTCAGGCATTTCGTAAGTATAAGCATGCCGGTTTGTTGGTTGTTTCCTTACTGATTGTTATGTTTGGATCGGGTGGCACGCCGCCACGGACACATTGTTTGGATTGGGTGGCACGCCACCACAAGTATGTTGTGTGGATCAGGTTGCACGCCGCAACAGTGTCATGTTTGGATCGGGTTGCACGCCGTAACAGTGTCATAGTTGGATCGGATTGCACGCCACAACAGTGATATATTGAGTACGGCTCCATATACTTATTTTTGTGTATTTGTTTCTCATTCTCTGAGAAAGGTTCATAGCGTCTCTTCGTCCATTGTATTCGTTACGCAGGCTAGGTAGTCCTTTTCTTCGCTTTTCCTTATGTATAACATTCGAGTTTGTAGCTTGTTGGCGCATTGTGGGCGTCATATGAGATTTTTGGCAGTGTTTGAGATGGCTTATTGTTTGAGCAGCTTGTAGTGGTTTGAGACGAGGTTATTGGACCTGGGATCAATGTGATCGGAGTTATGTAGGGTATATTAAATAGCAAATATCGTTATTCAGTTCAGAATGAGGTAATGGTTCTTGTCAGGAGGAGAGACTCTATGATTTGTTGATTCAGTAGGTGGTTATTAGTTTCTACACATCTCTTCTGTCGTGGTAGTATTTCGAGAGTTAGAACAGGACTTATATACGTCATGAGGTGTATTGCGGACATCAGATTCGTGGAATTCCAGTTATTGTGGTCGGAAGAGATTATTATGGGCAACCGACTTATGTGGTGCATGGTGTGACTTCAGCATATGTGCATGATCATGTTTTGGTATAGTGTGTAGTGATTGATACTGTGTTCGTATGTTAGAATCAGGTCTTGTAGAGAAATTCAGAGGTTGGAATTTAGTTCTAAGGCCTAGTGACTAAATAAAAGGGAGGATCCTCAGTCTGATTCGAGCTAATATGTTCAACTGGGTTGTGGTGGCATGGGTAGGTGCATGAGGTGTTAAACAGTGATTTTGGACAACTCCGGAGCAGTCCTTAGCACGTTCAAGGACGAACGTATGTTTAAGTAGGGGAGAATGTAACGACCCGACCGGTCGTTTTGAGCTCTAGCGCATCGTCCGGTAGTTTGAGGCCTTGAGTAGCTTCACTTCAGGTACTATAACTTGTACGCATGGTTGAAATTGAATTTTCGGAAGTTCGTAGTTGATTTGGAAAGCAAATTCTAATTTCGGAAGCTTTAAGTCGGAAGAATTGACTAAGGTTTGACTTTTCAATAAACGACCTCGAGATCGGGATTTGAAGGTTCCAATAGGTTTGTATGATGATTTCGGACTTGGGCGTATGTTCGGGTTGAGTATCGGATCACTCGGGAGCATTTCGGCGCTTATTGTTGAAAGTTGGTATTTTGAAGCTTTTAGAATTTCCTAAGTTTGGTTTACGGTGGACTTTGGTGTTATCAATGTCCGTTTGGGATTCCGAGCCTTGGAATAGGTTCGTATTGTGATTTATTACTTGTACGCAAAGTTTGGCATCATTCCGGAATGTCTTGGTATGATTCGGACGCGTTCGTCAGAGTTTAAAAGTTTGAAAGTGTAAAGAAATGTTTCGATCGTCGATTCGCAATTTTGATGTTGTTTGGTATGATTTGAGACCTCAAGTAGGTTCGTGTTATGTTTTGAGACTGGTTGGTACATTTGGATGGGGTTCCAGGGGCCTCGGGTTTGAAACGGATTGAGAACGGATTGAAACTTGGAATTTATGACCTGCCGATGCTGCTGAAATCTGGTGCCATCGCACCTGCGGAAGGAATGGTCGCAGGTGCGCTCACGCAAGTGCGAAGATTCCATCATAGGTGCGATTGTCGTGGGGGAAGTCTGGGACCGCAGGTGTGAGGAAATTTCCGCACCTACGAAGCCGCAGAAGCAGAGAAGACGCGCAAAAGTGGAGGTTGGCCAAGAAGGCCTCAGAAGCGGACATTGTCGTGCAGCTGCGCGAGCGCAGAAGCGCTTGAGGTCTGTAGAAGAGGAAGCGCAGATGCGCTACTTGGGGCACAGAAGCGAGGGATGTTGGTTTGAGCTGGAATCGCACCTGCGATAGATTTTCGCAGGTGCGGAGCCGCAGAAGTGGCTACTGTTCCACATGTGCGAGGAAGCGCTGGGCAGATTTGATTTTATACGGGATTTGGCGCATTTTCTTTCATTCTCTCTTGGCTTGGGCGATTTGTGGAGAGCTTCAAGTGGATATTTTCATCATTTATATCAAGGTAAGTAATTCCCACATATTATGAGTTAAATACATGGTTTATATGTGGATTTGAACATGGAAATTAGTAGAAATTTGAGATTTTGGTAGAAAACCTAGAAATTGGTACTTTTGTATTTTGACCACGAAATTGGACATAGAAATTGGAATAAATTATATATTTGAATTCATGGTGTTATGGATAAAGTTTATCTTCGAAGATTTTTGAAATCCGGACACGTGGGCCCGAGGGTTGATTTTATTGACTTTTCGAGCGGAGTTGGGAATTGTTATAAATTGTTAAATTGTAAGTATTGGGGTATATTTTGATTGAATTGCATGTTTTTTTACTAGTTTCGGAACGTTTGGATTGGAGTTGAGAGTAAGAGTGGCGTTGGAGCCGGTTATGGAACTTCGGAGCGAGGTAAGTCTCATGTCTAACCTTGTGAGGGGGAAACTACCCCCTATGTGATATTTATTGTTATTTGCAACTAGTTGTGGGTGCTACGTAAGCACGAGGTGACGATAGTCCGTACATAGCTAAAGCATGTTTATGTCCGGGTAGACTTAGGACTTTATCATGTAATATTTGAATTGTTTGGACTCATTTTGCTAGCTTAATTAATTGAAATTTTAACTGAAATTGATTTAGAAACATATGAATATATTAGGCCGAGCTTTATCACCTTGAGTTGTTTCCAAGATATTTGATAAATGTAAAGGGGTATATTTATTAGTGTGCCCATGTATTGTATTGTAAGCACGTGTCTCGTAATTCGATAATCTCCTTCCTTTCTTGTGGAGCGGGCCGAATGCCTCAACAGTATAATAGATGCATCTATGGTTCATGTCGCTCGACCCTCGATAGTGTACATATTATTCTGGATCGAGCCGAACAACCTCGGCATAATTGTGCGTTAAGTCATTGGTAGTCCGAACATTCACGAGATTATCCTTCCACTAATACCCGGCATTTTACATGGTACTTCTTATCAGCTTGTTTCTGATACTTGACACATCTGAGCTGATGAGGTAGAATACAAGACTCAAAAATTCATACTTTAAAAGAAATATTGGAAGATTAGGTAACTTACGGATTTACCCTATCATGGTTGTTTGCTTCACATCTGCTAATTGCTTTATTATATTACATGTTAGAGCTCTAGTAAATGTCGATGTCGACCCCTCGTTACTACTTTTTCGGGGTTAGGCTAAATACTTATTCGGTACGCATTGATTTACTTACCCATGCTGCACTTCTGCACTAAATGTGCAGGATCTGACAGGTTCATTTGGTGATCATCTTGGCGTGTAGGCGCACCTGTTGAGGAGACTTTAGGTGAGCTATATTTCAGGCTACGCATCGCAGTCCACGGAGTCTCCATCGTACTATTTATTTTATCATGTCTCATTTACATCCTAGACAGATGTTGTATCATTATTGTACTCCCTGTAAAATACTCATGCACTTGTGACATCGGGTTTTGGGTATACTAGTTGATAGTTACGGTTCTGTATATTATGATCGCCTTTCATTTTTCTTATAAACTACAAAATTTTGTACATGCCCGTGGATTTAAAAGTGTAAATTTCTTTCTTATTAAAACTTATGATTTTTAAGGTAATAAAATGAGTAATTAAGTCGATTAAGCACTGTTGGCTTGCCTAACGGCAGCATTAGGCACCATCGCGACCCATAGTGGATTTTGGGTCGTGACATTTTCATCAGAAATCAAAAAACATTGAAAAACCTTTGAGTAAAAGAAATACTAACCAATAGAGAAAAGATGGAGATTTGATAGGGGTGAGATTAATCTGGAAGAAGCCGCAATCAAAAGCAAGCAATGGCGGAAAAGGAGCAACAAAGCTAGGGTGAAGTAACGAGAAAAGAATTGGGTAATATTCTAGTATGCGGTAGTATTCTTGGAGCTTATGGTTTCTTTGCCTTTTGAGCATTGGGGGGGGGGGGGAATTTTTTTT
>AWOL01S0005270.1:67062-81360 GCA_000715115.1 Nicotiana otophora
GGGGAATATTTTTTATTAACTGTATATTTGGGGGGAAATTTTGAGAGAGTTTTTACAACAAATATTTAGGTTACGCTTATAAAGAGTTACATCTAGTATTAGAATATAACAACTCTTCAAAAACATAGCATTAAAATTAATAAGCGTTGCCAGATAATTTGTAAATTGACAACACTTAAGAAGTGTTGTCTTTATATTATCAGAGCCCGCTTTTTAAGTGTGGCCTTAAAAAACGTGGCCAAAGACGTGGCCAAACACTCTAGTCAAAGACCACACTTTATAAGCGCATCTATAGCTACTTTTGGCAACACTTTTCGAGCGTTATCTATAATTAGTGTGGCTATAGACCAAATATGTTGTAGTGCTGGTATGAAATAAAATATATCATCTATTTGAAATGTACTTAAATAGATTTTCATAAGTCTAAAGCTACCATGAGCAAGAGGTAGCTAAAACCGGAACGTAGGTACGTCTTCAATACTAGCTCCTACCATACACAGCGACATCAGCACCCAAAATCTGTACGCAAGGTGCAGAAGTGTAGTATGAGTACAACCGACCATATGTACTCAATAAATAACAAACCTAACCTTAGGTTGAAAGAAGTGACGAGTTTGGACAAACGGTCAGAGTCCAACACCAATAGCCAACATCATTCACAACAATATAATGAAAGTAGTACAAGAAACAACTCAAAGATGTGATGCTCATCTCGTTCACAATTATGGAAAAATAGGCATGCTTTCAAGTATAACAGTAAAACCCAAATCCTTTACCGAAATCACCAAAATATGAGTAGGTCAGAAACCTTTGCTTTTTTCCCAAAAGCTTTCAACAACAGATAAGATGATTCAATCTCAGATAGCATGAGGAAAATACATCTCTATACCTACATGTCAATGTGCATGTGAAGTCATAAATGTCACAAAACCGTATATCATGAGAAAATGCACCTCTATGCATGTATGTCTAATATGCATGTCAGATGCAATGCGTCACAATGATGAACTCATGCACTCACACTCTCAGAGTACTCAATATCACAGTCTCACACTCCCACTCCCCACGCTCAATCACTCAGTCACTCAGCACAGTACGGTACTTGCTGCAGCGTGCAGCCCGATCCCATCATGAACCAACAGTAATTGCGCTCACTGTGGGTGTGCAAACTCTGGAGGGGCGTATCTAACCTGTTGTGGCGTGTAGCTCGATCCACATATAGCCATAAGGCATGTTACAGCGTGCAACCCGATCCACATATAGCCATAAGGCATGTTGCGGCGTGCAACCCCTTCCACATATAGCCATAAGGCATGTTGCGACATGCAACCTGATCCACATATAGCTATAAGGCCTGTTGCGGCGTGCAACCCGATCCACATATAGCCATAAGGCCTATTGCGACGTGCAACCCGATTCACATATATCTGTAAGGCCTGTTGCGGCGTGCAATCCGATCCACATATAGCCATAAGGCATGTTGCGGCATGCAACCCGATCCACATATCTCACTCACAACACGGCTCTCAGGCCCAACTCAGTCATCAATCTCTCCAGTCTCTCGGGCTGACAAATCCCATGCCAATCAGCCCAAACAGTGATAACATGTTGTGATAACAAATGATAACAGAGATTGAGATATGATATGCAAATGAATGAATATGACTGAGTATGTAACTGCAATTTAAGCAAATATCTCAACAACAGAAATGACCTCAATGGGCCCCTAATAGATTAAGCATATAGCCCAAACATGGTTTCTAACATGGATCACAATTCAATTACTCTATCACGTAGAAATTTCATGAATAAAGACAAGATTAAGTAACTGCAAAGTACCACAGAATTAATCGAGCCATAATTCATACGGTGCATGCCCACACGCCTATCACCTAGCATGTACGTCACCTCACACCAAACACATAACACGTATATTCAGGGATTCATACCCTCAGCACCAAGTTTAGAAGTGTCACTTACCTCAAACAAGCCAAATCCAATACCGAGCAAGCCAAACGATGCTCCAAAAATGCCATCTCGCGCGTACCGACATCCGAACGGCTCGAAACTAGCCAAAAGCAACTCACATACATCAAATGAAGCCCAAGGAAACAATTCCAAATGATAAAGGTTGAATCTTTAATCAAAAGCTCAAAATTAACCAAAAAGTCAAACTCGAGCCCGCACCACGGAACCCGACAAAACTCCCGAAATCCGACAACTCATTCAATTAGAAGTCTAACCATACTAGTTTCACTCAAAACCGACTCCGAATCGATGTTCAAAACTCAAGAATCTGCTCTATGAAATTTTAGTCAAAAACCCCCAACTTTCTCTTTTGAAATCATCAACCAAATGCTAAAAATGAAGTTGGATTCATGAAATATAAACAAAACCAAGTAGAAAACACTTACCTCAATCCATATAGTGAAAATCGCCTCAAAAATCGCTTCAATCCGAGATCCAAAGCTCCAAATATGCAAAAATGGCTGAAACCTCCGAAATAGAGTACTTTATAATCACTGGGCAAATTAATGAACCACGATCGCGGAACAACCTTCGCGATCGCGATGAATAACCTACACTGCCTCCACAAATATGCTACGCGATCGTGAACCTAGTCATGCGAACGCGAAGTACACAGGCGCCCACACTCCGCGACTGCGTTCCCTCATACGTGAACGCGAAAAAGAAGCTCCCAACTCCAGCTCTCAGCTCAGCCCTATAAGAACGTGATGGCTCTTATGCGAACGCGATGCCCAATCTCCAAAAACCAACGCGAACGCGGACATCTACTCGCAAACGCGAAGAAGCAACTACTCAACTCCAGATTTTTCATCTACGCGATCACGAAGAAGACTTGGTGCACCAGACACCGGCAGGAACCAACAAGGCCAAAATGAAGGAAAATGATCTGAAACACGTCTGCAACTCACCCGAGCCCCTCGGGACCCCGTCCGAATATACCAACAAGTCCCATAACCTTACATGGACTTACTCG
Source organism: Nicotiana otophora (assembly GCA_000715115.1). Classification (NCBI taxonomy): domain Eukaryota; kingdom Viridiplantae; phylum Streptophyta; class Magnoliopsida; order Solanales; family Solanaceae; genus Nicotiana; species Nicotiana otophora. The sequence goes on from AWOL01S0005270.1 coordinate 70,064, forward strand.
AGGTCTCCAATCACGCATAACAACATCAAAACGACGAATTACACTTCAAATCAAACCTAAATGAACTTTGAATTTCAACTTTCAAAACTCGCGCTGAAACATATCAAATCAACTCAGAATGAACTCAAATTTTGCACATAAGTCCCAAATGACATGACGAAGTTATTCCAATTCTCGGAACCACAATCCGAATCCGATATCCTCAAAGTCAACTCTCGGTCAAACTTATGAACTTTCCAAACCTTCAAATTCCAACTTTCGCTAATTTGCGATGAAACCTTCTAGAATTATCCAAATGCAAATCCTGGCATACGTCTGAGTCCAAAATCACCATCTGGACCTAAGGGGACCATCAAAACTCCGTTCCGGAGTCAAATACACAAAAGTCAAACTTGGTCAACTCTTCCAACTTAAAGCTTCAAACATGAAATTTATTCGTCTAAATCACTTTCGAGTAACCTGAAAACCAAAACCGACAATTCACACAAGTCATAATACATCATACGGAGCTACTCATGCCATCAAACTACCGAGTTAAGTGCAAATGCTCAAAACGACCAATCGAGTCGTTACATTATTAGTTGTATATAAAATACATAGTTCTAGAATATTCATTTTTTCTCTGTAAGAGACTCACATCTAAATAAGAGTTCATATTTTCTCTCTCTTCGTAAGTAGGGGTTCACCCCTTTATTTCATCAAATTGCTTCGATCCTTGTACGTAACAAACCAGGAGCTAACTAATAGTTTTTGTTCAGAAAGCTAGCCAACATTTGATATCGTTCAAAATCGGTGATATTACTAATCATCGGGCATATGGTATACTCAACTGGATTTGAAGAACTTATTCAACTTCATATTCCAAATAAGTTCTATTAAAATAAAAAAGTTAAAATCTTTGCTATGTGTTTACTTGAAAGTAAAACGGAAGTCTAAAGTAAGAAAAAATCTATATTATATATATATATATATATATATATATATATATATTAAAGAAATAAAAATTTCCATTTTAATTAAGCCAAGTGGCAAGTTATTAACAAGCCGTTTGACAAGCTTAAGGAGAGTTTGTGGAGTGATTATCAAATAAGATATATAGATTATGAATAATATCTGTAATCTCATTTACTATAATAAATTTTTACTAGGCAATCTTAAAGAGAATTTGTGGGGAGATTATCAAATAGGTTAAGAACTATATATGAAATCTCATTTATTGTAAATAAATTTTTAATTATTTTAATTCCGTTTTGACTTGGCAATCTTCAATTCAATTTTGTTATGGAACTTTAATCTATATTGGAATTAATTGTTTTTCCAAAAACACTTCAATCAAAAAAAGAATCTCTGAAAATATTCAAAAGAAATACTTAGTTAGAAAACAAAATCTTCCGAATAAAACAAAATTGAGAAACTTTGCAGAACCTCCAACTCGAAAGTCTAAGTGAATAACATATAATTGTCTCTATAATTTACTTTATTTGGTTAATTATCATATGCAATCAAGTTAGAAATTTTTGTTATCTTTTATAATTAATTAAATACTACTTCGCATCTGGCCAAATCTAATATCTATTACCTATATCTCTATTTATATCTTTCTATATCTATTTAAAATTAATAAATAAATTTAGGATAAAGATTGTAAGTAATAGGACAAATATGATAATAATTAGGACAAGATCAGGTGAATACAACTTTTATTTTTATTCTTAGCAATTTTAAAGTTTATATATTATTTAAATATGTAGATATATACAAATTAATTTACCTAATATTTTAGTATATGAATAATATTATTATTCAATGTATATTTAAGTAATATAATTATTATAGTGGTGGTGTGAATTAAATGTCATTTCTTAGTGGCGGACAAAGTGGAACTAACAAGTTTTATAATTATTATTAAAATTAAAACGAAAACAAAAGTATCCTCTCTTTTTTTCATTATGAAAAAAAAACCAATTCAGTGGACATAGAAAAAATTAAATTGAAACATAAAATTATAGGCAAATTGGATAAATTGAGAGAAGCTTCGAAATTTAAAAAGGTTGATGATGGTTATACGAAGTCAAAAGAGAAATGATGGTGACAAATATATTATAAAAATAAAAAAAATTATAACAACAACTAAATGTAAATTTGTTTTTTTGCCACTTATGCCTAGATACCTTATTCATTTCTTTGATGAGTTTATTTAATGGACTAATTTTTTTAAAAAGTAATACATATAAAAAGGTTTCAAGCAATATTCATCGATAGGCTAAAGAACTTGATGAGTGAATCAACGGACATTAAATCTCTATATGCAATTTATTATATGAATATATCATACAAGAATTTAATTATACAAAAAATACAAATATGAATTTGAATTTCTTTCATATCACGTCTTAAGTTTTTTAATTAGCAAATATTTTCTATTTTAATTATGCATTAGTTAGTTATATATGTTATTTATTTATTCTACTTTGAGGAGATTATTTATTTCTATTTGTCGTAGATACTGACAAAAATTATAATAAAATTAAAAAATATGCAATTTAACGCACTAAGAAAGTTGATATTTCTTTATTTATTTTTTGTTACAAAAATACAAAAACTTAAAGATAATCGCAAACCTGACCAAGTAGGTAAAATTTACATTAGCATAAAAAAAATCTAAAATACATATTCATTATCATCTTACTCTTCCTATCTAGAAAATGATCTTGATTTCTTTTTTTTTTTTAGATCCAATTGAAATTTTTTAGAAAGGCATGTGAACTTAAATTAATTAAAGAATTAAAAGCATATTCAGTCAAGTCTAAATAACTAATATTGTTTTTAAAAAAAACAAAACAAATTCGATGGCATTCGTTTAGCTAATATATAAGACTGACAAGCAAAAACAAAATTAGACTTTTAGTTGATAATTAGCTCATTTTAAGCGGAAATATAATAAAAAGTCAGTGACAAAACTATTAAACAATGAACAATACAATAACGATATGCAAGGAACAAAAAGAGAAAAAATAAAAAAATAATAGAAAAATAAGACCCATTTAAAATTAAATCAAAAAAATATTTTTTAATTATAATGAGAAATGTCATACAATACATAATAACACACAATTAAAATCTTAAAAGATAATATCTGAAAATATTAAATAATGAAATAATATAAATATAGAATATAAAAAAATTAAATTAATTTTTTTATACAAAACTTTTATAATTAAAATTAAATCTCAAAGTTTATGTATAAATAAAAGAAAATTTTAATTGCATATTGCATATCATATGAAGGTAATAATTATTTAAGAAATTGATAGATTTTTATGTGGTAGATTTGAATATGGCTTATTGCATATTGTGCGAAAATATTGCATATCATGCGAAAGTATGCTTTCCTACGAAGACCCCTGTCAAGAAACATAGATTGGAGAATGGATCCTATGTGATATATATTGGTGATGATCTCAATGCATAATTTTCAAACAATGGTTAAAAGAAAAACTAAAGAATGAATATTTTTAATTTTCTAAGGAAAGTGAATGGTCCACTATATGAAGAAGAAATATTCCTGAAATGTTTTTTCTATTTTTTTATGTCCTACCTGTATCAAAATTTTTATGCTTTTTCTTTTATAACAGTACCGATTTGCTTAATTTAAGCCATATTCAAAGTACAATTACGATACATGTTTGTGGTAATTTATCCAGTGAAAAATATAATTTCATGATCAAGATTTTCCTTTGATGAGTTTATAATTTTATTCATATTCGTGTGTTTTCTAATCTCAAGCTTGACATTCTTTTTGATTTATTTATTTTTAAATTTCTATCTATTATATGGCAATACTAGAGTTTGATTTGTATTTAATGTCAGGGGCGGATACAGCATACAATTACCGGGTTCAACTGAACCCGATACTTTCGACGCGGGCCATAAATTTATATGTAAAAATCACTAAATTTATAATAAACAGTAGATATGAACCCATGACTTTAAAATATAATGGGTTCAATACTAAAAACTTTAAATGTTGAACCCATAGAATTAAAATCCTAGATCCGCCTCTGTTTGTTGTAGTTTTGTGAATGACAATACATATATATATAAATGTTCCAATACATATAGATTAGAAACGTTTCGAAAATACAGAAAAAAACATGTACATTGACTATTATCTTGAAAACATATGCTAGCTGAGTGTTAAAATGGTATGAAGTTGATGTTTGGTGCAATAACGATCATGTTTAGCTTATTAGTAAAAAAAAAAAAAAAGAAATAAAAAAGTAAATTAAACAAAATTAACGGAAGAACAAGAGAAAAAGAAACAACAGTGAAAAAAATAAATGCATTTTTTTGTAGTAACAACGTGAAAATTCAAACTTGAGAAAATGATTTATTCAAATAAAAAAGGTAAGTTTGAAAACCCAAAAGAGAAAAATCCAAAACTAAAACAAAAAGATGCTTATCATAATATAATTGAGGTCAATTATTGTCCCACCTGGGATTGATTTTGAAGAAATCAGTATTAATAGAAGCACAATATTATGTTGCTCTTTCATGGTTGACAAATAAAAGGGGATGAAAATTTTAGTATAATAGATGATAGACAAATAACGAATGAACTTATAAGTAGTGTATAAATAAATTTCGTAATTTCATTTGAAGCATCATTGAATCTATTTTTCATCTAATTATTATTTATTTTTAATTGATCAATTCAAATTATTTATATCACAAATTATATAATTTTATTTTGTGTTTTCATATCATTAAAATGCTATAGTGGTAAAGTTAATATGTTTTAAACTTAAGTAATAAAATTTTGATATGAGAAACAGAATCAACTAAACACAATGCAAGCGTACAAATAGTTAGAGCTTTAAAACTCAATTGAGATAATTTTACATATCTGTTACTTTTATATATAAAATTTATTATGATAAATTTCTTTTATTATCGACCGCGCATCGTGCGGGTACTTTGGTAGGGGTTAATTGTTTTGCATTTTTTCATATCGAAAAACAGTAATAAACTCAATTTTTAAAGTTAGCTTGGGCCCGTGCACAACACTAGTATATTATATTTTAGAAGCGAAATCATTCAGTAAAAGAGAATCAATAGAGTTCATTTGTTAAAAATCTATGCTTGTATTCATCATATGCATAAAACTTGACATCAATCAACAACTGCAAATTTTCTTTTCGCCAATAATTATGCAAAGAATATGCACCAAAGATGAGAAATGACTAGCATGAACTGTCCATAAACTCGATCAACAGATCTTGAACCATACCCCTATCTGGCATCTTCCCCGCGGCACCGTAGATTGGAGCAAACCCTCCATTAACTGGACCTGGATTTTCTTTCACCTGAGACGGGAGTAAATACTGTTAATTGCCCCTCAACAGCAAATCACAAAGCATATTGTCCAAGATAAGAATCTAACTAAAATCAGCTAAGTGGTTATCAAGAAATGGATACATCCAAACCAACTGAGCCGTAAATTCATCATCGAGTTGATATTTTGGATCTGATTTGTTTAAAACCATGGGCACAAGTAAAAGAAGATCTCGACCAGCAAAACTTATGAGGGAAAAATGACTCAATCAGGTTTTGTTAAGCAGGCGGAACAGAAGAGAGCGACAACCTTTAAGAGTTAAGACCCTAATCATTGCATTACACATTGGCTGCAAAGAAAATATACATTTGGCTGAAGAATAGCCCTCAATAAGTTGGTCCTGAAACTGATAACCATATTGAATTTGACAGGAAAATTTTGGTATGCTAGTTGTAAAGATTTATGACATTGAAAACTCAAAGGTGAGAAAAAGATGGAAGTGAAAGAGCACACTTACAGTCTGCACGGAATCTCTCAGATCCTTCAGAAAAATCTGGACTACTGGTACATGTTGAAGTGTCACACAAATATGAACACTGAAATGGATATGTAATAAAAACAACTTAGAAGTGAAGTGCTTAGCATTGTAGAAATAATATTCAAGATTATACTCTCCTGGCCCAAATTGTTCAAATGATTATGAAGGAAAAACACATTTAAGGTAACTGTTTAAACGGATAAATGAGTCTGACATCAACTGCATCATGTACAGTGGCAATACCTGTTAGGTCTCTGCAATGCATTTAAATGCCAGCCTTTGGATGACATTACATCATTGACTTCAAATATGTCTACAACGTCAGATCCAAAAGCAATAATGCTCATTTCAGGCCTTCCAATCACGAACAGTTCTGGAATGTCCTGTATCCTGAGGGTTAGGATCATGTGAGTCATTGGTCCTTAGACTGGATAAAAAATTAAACTAAGTGACATTATATCTACCCTTTCTGAATACTTTTTGATGCCTCCATGATCTCCTTGGTGTTTTCCAAGTATCCTGTAAAGTGTATAAACTCTCAGTTAAGAAGAAATGGAAGTGGCAAGTGATTAACCAACAAGAATGAGAGAAGTCTAACCTTCAAAGCCTAAAGATATCATTGCTGCCCACGCCCCGGCTATCAGACCTCCAGGCCTGCTTCCAGCAATTGTTGGAGAAACATAAAGCCCACCAGTCCACTCAGTGACTACCACGTGAACACAAGGAGAATATGTCATTAGAACTTTATTCTTACACAGAAAAACTAATTGCCTCCATACAATAAGAATTAGAAAATTATCTCTTCCTTTTTCTATAAGAAAGTGGAAGAGCAAAAGAAAATAGCAAATATCTCTAACAATGGCTACTTTATTTCTCACTGAATTGGTTTCACAGGATCTTTTTTTTTATTTTAATAACCGCGGTGTGCGAGCCAGTTTGCGCGCACCTCGACTAATTCCACAGGATACCTGCTACCTCCCCCGCTAGCAACATGGACTAAGTAACTTCAGATGAGAAGAGTTCACCTACTGTTTTTGCCTAAGCTGGGATTTGAACTTGAGACCTCATGTTCTCACCCCACTTCATTGACCACTAGGCCACACACCCTTGGGTGCTCTGTTTTTTCCCAAAAATAAATTACATGATTACATATTTAAGGTTCAGAGCATCTGGAAACTGGTTTCCCTTAAGTCTTTTGCAGCACATATCTAGTTTTTATTATCACATCAGTTGCCTCGCAAATAGTTCAGACAGATTTATTTCCTCGAGTAAGTACCAAAGCTTTTGATGATGACTAACTTTTTAACAAGAGTAACTTACCAGCAACAAATTGATGCTGTTAAGGCGTAAAACCAGCAGCAAATTTGTCCAGTCCCAACACATGTTTCAGGAGTAGGAAATGTATAAGATCTCAGATTACTTTAAAAACACAAACATATAAAGTGAACTCATAGCATCACTTCCTTGCAGATGAAGTAAACCACTGTTCCAGATGTTTAGAGGTATAGTATATCGCTTTTACACAAGTTTGGCATTAATACAGGAAAAGTTAAAGAGGAAATCTCAGATAGAAAACCATTACAAATTCAAGAAAATATTTTCAGTCACATAAATGGATACGTCGTGTAACATTGAGAATGCAATACAATTTTCATAATCAAGAGAAGACAAAATTTCCTCACAAAGAAGAATATATTCAAAGGAACAAGTCTATCTCGGGCGAACTCTCACATATTGGATGATCAAACAAATTCTATAGATTCTGCTTAGAGATGCTTCAATTGAATGCTAAACAATGCCTACAAGTGAAGGGGCAGAAAGTACTAGCACTTAATACCTTCCGTATCTCATGATTTCTGTACAGAACTACACTGGTTCCTTTTGGAGCCAGCCCATACTTGTGTACATCCACTGAGATTGAGGTTACTCCTTGAACAGTGAAATCAAATGGAGGTACGGGGTATCTGGACAAACACGACTAGAATCATACTTATACAAAGTGAGGTATATAAATGAACTGTTGTAGATAATTTGAGCATTTACATAAGAGCTTATATACAGGAGAGGGAGGGCAAGGGCAAGGGCAAAGGAAGTTTTCTTAGAACTAATAGATCAATAAACTACAAAATTAGACAAATAGTTAGCCCAGCTTGGAGCACTCTACTTTAGAGAACCATAACCTAGAAAACAAAGATCCATCAAGCATACCCCAGTTTACGAGCAAATGGTAAGACAAAGCCTCCAAGACAAAGGTCAACATGGAGACAAATTCCGTAGCTAGAAGCCAAATCACCAAGATCCTGCAAGAGAAATTACCAAAAAATATTTAGTGAGTAAAGGATCCAAAATCCATAAGAATATAGCAGCATTGCTAAAGAGATTGAAATTAGGAAAAGGTTGGTGCACTTGCCTCAATTGGATCAATTATGCCATGGGGAAAGCCAGGTGCTGATCCAACAATCTGTATATTCATATGTTTTAGTTAGCAGATCAAATTATTCTAGCACTGCCCAAACTCAAAACTTTACCATGATAGTGTTTTTGTTAATACGCCGGTTAATAGCTTTAACATCTGCTCGAAATTCTTTATCAACAGGAATGCGCCACAACTTGATCTTGAAATATTGTGCAGCTTTGTCGTACGCTGAGTGCGCAGAAACTGGTATTATCCTACAGTCATGTATGACACTCACTAATTTTCGAGACTGATATTTCATGGCGGGATGTTAAAGAAAACAGAGAGAAAGAGCACATACATTTCTGGTTTAGTGATTCCTTTCTTGGCTTTCATATAGTCACGTGATGATTTCACTGCTAACAGTATACTCTCAGTCCCTCCTGATGTCATATTTCCACAAATCTGTCCTCCAGAAGCCTTTTCCTTACTGCCAAGAAGTGCAGCTGTCATCACAACCACTTCTGCTTCAAATCTAACAACGCTTGGGAATACACTCAGATGTAGTGGATTTGTATGTGCAAACCTGAAGCAAGAACAATCTATTCATACTGAAAGCTGAGATGGAAAAAGTTGTGCTATAAGAAAGCTACTACGGAAGGTGTAAAGTCAACAAGTGCACTCTCTCCCGCGACGAGTACAAATAAGAATCTGAAGATAAATACAATTAAAGAAAGCTAATTGGATAACAATGGCATTATTGAACCTAATTGCATTGAGAAAATAAGAGAGATTACATGATCAGATACACCAGCATGAGCATAAATGACAACATATGTAGCTTGGGCAAAAACAATTGAACAGAACAGGGACCTATCATTTTAATCCAAGATGTCAAAGAGAATATCAGAAACAACTTCTGCCAGATGACAGACCTTAATACAGCAAGTATGTGTAATGTACATAAAATGTTGAAAAAGGGTTAGCTGAATCAAAGAAATCAAGGAGTATAACATGGTAAAGTTACCAATCCACTTTTAGAAGGAAAACAAAAAAGAGCTTGTAGAGCTAAGAGAGCAGCAAAGCCCCCGCTTAACAGTACTAAGTATGTCAGAGGTTCAAGTCTATCTTCCATCCAGCATCATCAGCATGTAAAGTATGACATTTTCTGTACCCCCTGAAGCCTTGCTAATTCATTAAAAACATTTTGCAGGTCTTAATCCAATCTAGCATAGTCTACATGTTGGCTGTGTCCTTTTGTTATAACCCCTGATCTCTGTATAGGTAGTACATACCAAGAGGAGGTTTTCAAGAGACTGAATCTACTCCTTATTCTGTTTAATCATGCACCGAATATTTGGACTAGATTCTTTATGGCAGAAGATTTTAACATGAAGAATATACATGAAAAGAAACCGCCCTGCTCTTGATCAGTTAGCGCAAGCAAAGAAAATAAATATACATATATACTCAATGGATTGCACAATCTTACATGGAACATGCCTCGTTTATTAATGAAAAATGTCCCTCATGCTCATTTCCGCCAATATAGCTGCTCAGGAAATAGGAAGTTGGTTAGAGCTATGCAGGGTAAAGAGCAAAAGAAATGGTTTTATTGAAAAAAGAAACAAATATAATTCCAAATTACTAGCTAAAAACTCTTTAACATAGTGCAATAATTATGAAACATACACGGTACCCGAACATTTTCCCTGCCAGGTCACATCTTTTTGTTTCTCATCTTTCATTTGCTCTAGGACTTTGTTTCCTAAACCTGATCTTGGCAACTCAGTCTTCCATCCATCTCTACTACCGGAAGCTTGCAATTTATCCACTATCTGCCCAGTTCGATAATAAATTTTGAAGCCAAAGAATGTCAGATTTATAATCAGAAATAAAGACATTAATCACTGTAACCTGTTAATGCTCCCCAATAGATGTACAAGTGAACATAGAATCTTAACCATGTACTTTCTTTGCTTGAATTATTCATCTAAAACAAGCTGAACAGATCTAATCCAAAATGTATGGAACAGATAATTTAGCCTAGGTTCTGAAGTGTTAAAACACTAATCCCAGGGGAACCAAACCTAAATACAATGGCGTGATATATGGATTAAATAATTTAATACTGGTGTTTCCACTGGAACGATTTTACTCAAGGTTGCTAGCATCTACTCCTTCCTTTCAACTTATACTACACACTTTTCAAAATGTTTGACATTGTTCCTTTAATAATACTATTACTTTATACAATTTTCACGAATTTCAAGAATTTAAATTTATCTTTTATGATACAAATTATAAACACTGATTTGATGGTTTCTCATCAGTTTAACATTTAACCCATTACTGTATCATTTTCTTCCACTACCATTAATATAATACAAGAGTCAAATTCGGTGGCGGATATAGTGTTTGCACAACGGGGTCAACTGAAATATATATATATATATATATATATATATATATATATATATATATAGTCTGTGCGTGTGTGTATTTATACATGTATAATAAGTTCAATGCTACGGAACTGAAAGGTTGAACTTCAAATTCTCCCCTAGTCAATTTAACATCTTAAACACCATTTCCAGTCAAAAAGAGCGTATAAAATAGAACAGAGGTAGTGTCATATCTGATATTGGGCCAGAATCTACAGAGAAAACTGATGGGCTTAATAGCACTTTGAGGCGAAGCAAAAGAACAGAAAGGCCCAATCAAAAATTGGCAGATTACCAATGGAATCCGATCTAATTATTTAGAAGAAGGAAAAGCAGTTACTGAAGAAAATAGTTACTTAGCGCGTAGCAGTTTCTGTATTAGGTAGTCGGTTGTCAGAAACTTCTTCCCCTCTTTGTATTTCCTTACTTGTCTCTCTTCCTCTATTCTATCTCTATCCTTCCCTCTCTGTTGAATCTTCTTCTTATGTTTACTCTATTACTAAGTTGTAATGTTTAATTTGTTTGCTGTAAGAAACATCTACTACTGTCTCTTGTTGTTTGTGTTAAGATAAATACTTGTTGTAA
>AWOL01S0005271.1:0-28081 GCA_000715115.1 Nicotiana otophora
ATTCTATCTCTATCCTTCCCTCTCTGTTGAATCTTCTTCTTATGTTTACTCTATTACTAAGTTGTAATGTGTAATTTGTTTGCTGTAAGAAACATCTACTACTGTCTCTTGTTGTTTGTGTTAAGATAAATACTTGTTGTAACATTTGGTGCTTTCATTGACTTTTCCGCCATGCCGGAATCGACAAAAAAGGGCTCCGATGATCCATTGGCTGAGATCCGAAATATCCGGTCTGGATTTTCTCATGACCTCGCTGATTTCGAGTTGCATTGGCTAATAACCAACAAGTTATGCAAGACATGTTGGCTCAAATGACGAATCTGGGTATACAACGCTGTCCGGCTATGTCAGAGACACCCCGATTTTGTGCTCATGAGAATTCTTTTCCAAATACATCTTCAGGGGTTTCTGGTCCTACTCTACGTCATAAACCAGCATCAGTAGAGATTGGACGTTTTCACGGTGAAAACACTGAGGCTTGGGTGTTTCAAGCGGAGAGATACTTCGAATTCTATTCCATTGATGATTCACATAAACTAACCATTGCTTCTTTTTATCTGGATGGAGATGCTTTGGATTGGTATCGATGGCATTATAGAAACAAACAATTGATTGATTGGGATCATTTTGTGGGAAAGCTTCTCTGTCGGTTCAAGAAGCGCATGTTACAGAAACCGGAGGGTCGTTTAGCCAAGCTCCGTCAGTCGACCACTGTTTCTGAGTATCTCACCAGGTTTGAAGCTATTTCTAGTGAAACCGTAGCCTTACCAGATCAATTTTTGATCCAGTGTTTTATTTCTGGGTTGCGGATGGACATTCAGAATGATGTTTTAGTGCACGAGCCCACTACACTGGAGCAGGCTATTTCTCTAGCCCACAAGTATGAGCAGAAGTACTTTTTGGCCAAAGAGTCCAACCCGAAATTTTCTTCCTCCAAACAACCCCCACTTTTACCTACACCATCGACTTCTAATCCCCCTTTACCTCTTCCACCGTCGCTTCCTTCCTCTTCGTCTTCGTCCATCCCTAAACTACCATTGAAACGCCTTACCCCAACAGAGATACAGCAAAAACGTGAAAAAGGTCATTGCTATTATTGTGATGAGAAATATTCTGCCACTCACAAATGTAAAAACCTTCCTCGATTGCTACTTCTTGAAGAAGACACGATTAACCCTAAGTTGGTTTCCGATTCCTTCTTATCTGATGAAGTTTTGGCTGAGGAATTACAATGCCTTGAGGCCCAGTCACATTCTGCCATTTCCTATCATGCGCTGGCTGGAGGGAATTCTAAAACAACACTTCGATTTTCTGGGCATGTTAATGGTTCTCCGGTGCAAGTATTACTCGATGGGGGCAGTACAAATGAGTTTATCCAACCTCGGATGGCTAAGTTTTTAAACCTTCCAATTGATCGTACACCTAATTTTGTTGTGGTGGTAGGTAGTGGTCAATGCCTCAAATGTGAGGGTGTGGTTAGGGCTGTACCACTAACCATTCAGGGCTGCACTTTGTCCCTTGACTTTTATGTGCTATCTTTCCATGGTGCTGATATAGTGTTGGGGGTGTCTTGGTTAGCTACACTGGGACTGGTAATCACAGATTATAGTCAGCGTAAGTTTGAGTTCTCTATTAATGGGACTCGTTATAGTTGGGTTGGTGAACCTCCTATTGATATTCAACTTATCCAGCTTCAGATCCTAAGACGCTTGACCTCTGTTGATGCTGTTTCTTCCCTTTTTTCGATTGGAGTTGGTTTCAGATACAGAGCATTAACCAGAGCCTCCTCCTACAGAATTGGCATCCATTTTGCACGAGTATGAGGATATCTTTTGCAAACCTCATGGTCTTCCTCCCTCCCGATCCCAAGATCATGCCATACACCTACAACCTCATACCGGTCCTGTCAATGTTAAACCATATAGATATCCTTATTTTCAAAAACAAGTGATGGAACAATTGGTGGCAGACATGTTGCAAGAGGGCATTATACGCCATAGTACCAGTCCATTTTCCTCACCTGTGCTCCTAGTACGCAAGAAAGATGGAACATGGCGCTTTTTGTGTTGATTATAGAGCATTGAATGCTATCACTGTTCGGGACAGGTTTCCCATACCAACAATAGATGAATTATTTGATGAATTACATGGTGCTCAATTCTTTTCCAAGCTCGATCTTCTCTCTGGCTATCACCAAATTCGCATCCGCCCTGAAGATATTTCAAAAACGGCATTCCGGACTCACGAGGGACACTATGAGTTTCTTGTCATGCCTTTTGGGCTATCCAATGCGCCCTCCACCTTTCAAGCAACAATGAATTCAGTTTTCAGGCCCTATCTCCGCAAATTTGTACTCGTCTTTTTTGATGATATTCTCGTATATAGTGAGTCTTGGAGTTTACACATGGAACATCTTACAACTGTTCTTCAGTTGCTTCGCCAACATCAATTTGTTGCCAAGCAGTCTAAGTGTCTATTCGGCCAGCAGCAGATTGATTATTTGGGCCATGTCATTTCTGTTAAAGGATTGGCTGTGGATCCTTCTAAGATTGTAGCAATTCAACAGTGGCCAATTCCTCGTAATCTCAGGGAAGTGCGAAGTTTTGGGGGCTGGCAGGATATTACCCGCGCTTCATACGACAATATGCTACTATTGCTGGTCCACTTACTGATTTGCTCTGTAAGGATGCGTTTGTCTGGACTGACCGTTCTCAGGAAGCCTTCACCGCATTGAAGAACGCTTTAGGCTCTACCCCTGTTCTATCTCTTCCAGATTTTTCTAAAGAATTTCACCTAGAAACTGATGCTTCGGGGTTAGGTATTGGAGCAGTCCTTTCTCAGCAAGGTCATCCAATAGCTTACTTTAGTCAGAAACTCAATCCTAGAATGCAACGGGCATCTACTTATCATAGGGAGATGTTTGCCATCACTCAAGCCGTGAGTAAGTGGCGTCAATACCTTTTGGGTCGTCGTTTTGTCATTTATACCGATCAACAAGCCTTAAAGAATCTCACTGATCAGGTAATTCAAACGCCTGAACAACAGAAGTGGTTGAGTAAACTGTTGGGCTATGACTTCACAATTTTATACAAGTCTGGCCGCACTAATTTGGCAGCTGATGCTTTGTCTAGAGCACCTGCAGCTTCATTTCAGGCTATTTCTGGTCGTCAATTTGATTGGATAGAACAATTACGGCACGCTAATATTGATCATCCAGAATTGGTGGAGTTGCACAACAACTTTCAGTCTGATACAACGAAGTTTTCGGATTTCTGTGTTCGAGATGGACTTTTATTATATAAGGGTCGTTTGGTTCTTCCTTCAGATTCTCCTATGCGCTTAATACTTCTTAAGGAATTTCATTCTTCCGCAATAGGTGGTCATGCAGGGGTTTCTCGCACTTTACAACGTGTTGCATCAAATTTCTATTGGAAGGGTATGCGTCACAATGTTCACACTTATGTAGCTTCTTGTCAAACTTGTCAGCAGATGAAGGATATTCTTAAGCAACCAGCTGGACTCCTCCAGCCTTTACCAATTCCTGCTTTGGTTTTTGAAGAAGTAACGATGGATTTTATCACTTGCCTCCTCAGTTCTAAAGGTAAGGCCACTATACTGACTGTGGTGGATCGTCTTTCCAAGTACGGGCATTTTATTGCTCTGTCTTCATCTTTCACTGCACATTCTGTGGCAAGCGTTTTTGTTTTGGAAATCATTCGTCTCCATGGGCATCCTAAGATAATTGTCACTGATCGAGACCCTCGCTTCATGAATAATTTCTGGAAGGAAATCCATCGTTTGCAGGGAACTACTCTATCAATGAGTTCTGCCTACCATCCTCAAACAGATGGTCAGTCCGAGGCTTTAAATAAATGTGTGGAACAATACTTGCGTTGCTTTGTCGCTGACAGCCCCATGAATGGGCATCTATGCTTCCTTGGGCTGAATATTGGTACAACACCGCTTACCAAACAGCTGCAGGCATGACTCCTTTTCAAGCATTATATGGCAGGGAACCTCCAACAATGGCACGCTATGTCCTTGGCAGCAGCTCGAATGATTTAGTTGAACGTTATATGCTGCAACGAGATGAAGTTATAGATTTATTGAAACATAATCTATCAAAAGCTCAGCAACGTATGAAGGAGCATGCTGATAAGAAGCGGAGACGGCTGGAGTCCTCCATTGGTGACTGGGTTTATGTGAAGTTGAAACCTTATCGGCAACATTCCTTGAAATTGCAGCGTCATCACAAGTTGGGCAGACGCTATTTCGGTCCTTTTAAAGTGCTTAAGTGTATTGGGGAGGTTGCATATAAGCTTGAATTACCGGATGAAGCTCGCATACATCCTGTTTTTCATGTCTCGATGTTGAAACATTGCATTGGTACTCCTGATACTCAAGTTACTCCTCTCCAACTTCAGGATGTTGAAACTGTGACTCCTTCGAACTTTGCGGACAAGGTTCCTTTTGGGGAGGAGGGTAATGTCATATCTGATATTAGGCCAGAATCTACAGAGAAAACTGATGGGCTTAATAGCACTTTGAGGCGAAGCAAAAGAACAGAAAGGCCCAATCAAAAATTGGCAGATTACCAATGGAATCCGATCTAATTATTTAGAAGAAGGAAAAGCAGTTACTGGAGAAAATAGTTACTTAGTGCGTAGCAGTTTCTGTATTGGGTAGTCGGTTGTCAGAAACTTCTTCCCCTCTTTGTATTTCCTTACTTGTCTTCTTCCTCTATTCTATCTCTATCCTTCCCTCTCTGTTGAATCTTCTTCTTATGTTTACTCTATTACTAAGTTGTAATGTTTAATTTGTTTGCTGTAAGAAACATCTACTACTGTCTCTTGTTGTTTGTGTTAAGATAAATACTTGTTGTAACAGGTAGTAATTAATTTAGCTTTTCACAATTCACCAAACGCTAGGTGATAATCACCGAAAGGAACAAAACGCAATGAAGCGCAGAGCACAGTACTTAATACTCAATCGACAAAGTAGGACCAAATAATTAACTAACCTTCTGCTTCTCAGCGTCAATGTACTTTTTAACACCAGGCACCAACCTATATTTAAGAATCAAATATTAAAATCCATTCAAACATAGCTTCGAGAAATCTCAACAAGTGTCAAGTAGTGATTCGAAGAGCAATCAGAAGCTACAAACGTGTATAACACTCTTTTCTTATTTTTTACATTTTTATGGTCCACTAATTCCGTACATGGATAATTTACTGACAAAGAAAAATTAAACAAAAATAGAAGAGATTCAAAGAAAAATCAAGGATTAGATGTGAGAAAAATACTTGACAGAGCTCATGACGATACTAATAATGGTGGCTTTGAGGCCTCGTTCGTGAATAACAAGGAAAAAGGATTGAAGAATTTGAGCCAATAAAAGAGCGAAGAGAGGAGCAAGGAGTAGATTTAACGGCTCGTATTGAGATAAAAAGGAATTCGTTGAAGCTCTGAACTGATTCAGCCATGGCAGATTTGGAAACTCCATCGCCGATCGATGTGAACGAGACTCTGAAACAGGTTTATCTTTTTGTATGTTTTTTTTTTCTTTTTCCAATCCTTGCCTTTTTTTGGTTCGTTGGTTGAGAGCAGTGTTTTACTTAAACTTTTTGTTGATTTTTTTAGATTTTTATAATTTGGCATCTTTTAATACACTGTATCGTAAGCGATGCGTACAAGTTATCGGTTTCTTCTTCAGCCAGACGCCCCTTAAATTTGGCTTGAAATATCATTTTAATACTTAAACTTAACATTATTCCATTGAACATTCAAACCCTAATAAAAGTATCTTTTAAACAGACATGCTGACATGGCAAAAGAAAGTGTTCATACTTCATTAGTTTGGCGTGTGAATTAGTCCCAATTTTTTTTTAAAGAATTCTTTTCTTTAAAAACTAGGCTTCAATACCCTTGCGTCAATTTTTGGCTTCAATACCCTTACGTCATTGTTGCTTGCTAGGCTTCTGTCGCTGTCGTCGTCGTCGCCACCACTCTTCTTCTTCTTCCTACTTCTGCCACCATCATCATCCTTCTCCTTCTCTTTTTACCGCCATCACCTACCTTTACTTTTCCTCCTCCTCTCCTTGTCACCCCTACTATCACCATCTTCTTCCTCAATCCTCACCACTTATCTGCCATCACTCACCTTAGCCAAGAACCACTATTACTCTCTTTTTCTTCTCCTCGCATCTTCGTAATCAGAGACAACCATCAAACAAACCTTTCATCACTAACAACCCGAATCAAGCCTCCATTCATCCCATAGAACCAGATCCAAAGAGAAAATAAATAAAAAGGTAGAGACCAGATCGGAAAAAAAAATTCCTCGCCGAAAAGACATAAAAGAACTTTTGTCGATTTTGTCCGTCACCACTACAATCTCACCGAGGTAAATTAAATATATTTTATCCATTTGTGCTACTATCTTGTTTGTTATTTTTTATCAAGGATTCAACTGATATTTAAACCTTTACTTCTTTTGCGAGTTCTTGATATTATTCCAAGTTTAATTTGTTTTAGGTATATTTAGTTATATGAAGAAGTTGAAATGTTATCGCATTTTTTAAAGTGTCAATATCTAGCATTCTCTGAGGAAAAAAGTAGTGGTCGGAGGCGAAATTATTGTGGAGTTCAACATCTGAACACAGGTGTAAGAGGAAGAAAGAGAAGGGGGGGGGGGGGGGGGTATTTTGAGATGTGCTTGTTCAGTTTTTTCTTTGATGGCATATTTTTTTAATTGTTCAGATATATCTGGAGCAAATGATGTCAAGTGCCTGGATTTATCTAGACACATTGAGTGAGATGTTGTCACGATCAAAAATCCTAACCCGTCGTGATAGCGCCTAACACACCGACTAGACAAGCCGAAAACATAACAATAAAGAATTGAGACAACATAAATTATAGAAATATCATAAGTCTGAAATAGCAATGTAACAAAATACTGTCAATACAAGGTAAATCCCCCAGAAACTGATAAATACGGAGTCATGAGCTCTACAACAGGATACAAGTCTGAAACTAAATAATGATATTGTCTGAACTGAAACAACAATACATAAGAAAAGACAAATCAAAACTGCGACCAAGAATACAACTCTACCTCGCCTCTCGAAGCTCAGTCCAACAAGCAAATCTACCGCTAATATCTAGTTCCCATACTTGGATATGCACAATTAAGTGCAGAGTGTAGTATGAGTACAACCGATCCAATATACTCAATAAGTATCGTAACTAACCTCGGCGAGGTAAAAGAAGCAAGAATTACAAATGATACTAGTTATAACCTGTCAGTTTCATCATTTTAACAAGTACAGAATAATAAGGAAATTAAGTCATAAAGCACAAGAAGAAGCATCTGTGTGTGGATGTACAGTTACTCAAATACTCTGCTCAGTCAATGTTCAGCATATAGAGATGTTATGCAGTTAAATCAGATAACTAACCACGAAAATTGCAATTAAAGATGAAATACAAAATCCAAACAAACACTGGCCAGATTTCCTCAACCTTTCCATAGTTGAACCCAACCAGTGATCAATTTTTCTAAATATCCGCATGTACACCATCAAGAGAGAAACATGAAAGGGTAACCCTAGGGGGATGGATCCATATCCACATACAAGCACGGCTAATTCAACATACTATCAGCATAGTGTGGTCACAGGCTCAATATCATAATCCATCCGGTGTGATCACAAGCATAATAGTACAATCCATCCGGCGTGGTCACGGACATAATAACACAATCCGCCTGGCGTGGTCACAGGCATCCAGTCCAAATCATATCACACAGAAGCAAATATACAAGAATAAAAGTATATGATGAATGAAAAACATATCTCATGCTCCTGGACTGGTATAAGTGACATGCTAAAGTGTAGGCATGTGCATAGTATGCTATCATAGCTCAAACCGGCTATTTCATCACAGAAATAATAATTATCAAGTTCATTCAGGGATAGCACCTCTATATAACCTCAAACATGGCTCAAATAGTTCACAACAATGTTACAAATATGAGAAACATCATAGCTTAAAGCTTAACAGTCAATTCTAGGCATATCATAGCCTAAGCAGAACCCGAGCATGGATAAATACCCTGGTGTTAGCACATGGGCTCAAACCCCATGCATGTGCGCCCCCATAGCATGTAGCTATCACAAAACATTCAGGCAACTGGTGCCTCAGCCAAGTTTAGATAAGATACTTACCTCAAGTAAACTAAATCACTCCGCTAACAAGCCTTTCCCTGGGTGTATCAACCTCCGAAAGGCTCAAACCTATCCAAAATAATGTAATACTATCAGTAAAAGCCATAGGAAGTGATCTCAATAGACAAAGCTAAGATCTTTAACTCAAATCAAAAAGTCAACTCAAAAGGTCAACCCCAGGCCAACACCTCGGAACCCGACAAAATTCACAAATTCCAAACATCCATTCAATTACGAGTCCAACCATACCAAAATCATCTAATTCCAACCATAAGTCGACCCTCAAATCCTCAAATTTCACTCTCCATTAATATAGTCCAAAAGTTCCCAAATTCTAACTTAGATTCATGAAATATTAGGTGTAATAATCAATGAGATTCAATATTTATTGACAAAAGTGATTAAAAGTCACTGACCTCTTCAATCTAGGTGGAAAGCTCTCCAAAATCGCCCTAGTCCGAACTCTAAAATCCCAAAAATGAGAAGAAAAGACCAAACCCTAGTCTTAAAAGATCCTGCCCAGCGATCCCGCATCTGCGGACAAAATTATTGCACATGCGATACCTCTTTTGCGAAAAATCCCTCGCTTCTGCGAAATATACTAAAACCCCGATCCGCCGCTTCTACGGCCAATTTTCCGCTTTTGCAGGTCCGTTTCTATGGTCTTACTCGCGCTTCTGCGGTCCCCAACCCCTCAAGTCAAAATCTGCTTCTGCGGAAACTCTGCACGCACCTGCGAAATTCCCTAAGCCAGGCCCTATTCCTCTCCAGCGACCCTCCAGTCGCACCTGCGGCCAAGCCCACTGTAGATGCAATTACACCAGCAACCCAAAAATCTTCACCAATGCTTTAAGTCTAACTATCGATCCGTTAACCATCTGTAACTCAGCCGAGGCCCCCGAGACCTCAACCAAACATACCAACAAGTCCTAAAATACAACACAAACTTACTCGAAGCCTCAAATCACATCAAACAATGCCGAAACAGCAAATCGCACATCCATTCAAGCCTAATGAACAAATAAACTTCTAACTAACGAGCGCAAAACATAACACGAAATTGATGCTCTCTAGCCAAAGATAGTATATTTTAATTATCGTCTCCGCATGGATTGGATTTAAATAATATTCAAGTAATTTCTGGCTTAAATGCTATTCAAGATGATCAACACTTGATTTGAGGTAATTACTAACTACAATTAACTACTAAATTAAGATTACGACTAATTGAAATTGATCAAAGAGAGTGAGAGTTGAACTAAAACGGATTGTAAGCAATATGAGAAATAAGGGCCATGACAGGATAGGTGCAAGATTGTTATTCAGTATTTAACTCTGTTTAAATTCACTTCTAATGTTCTAATGATTCTCACGAATTCACTCGATGATTAGTTTAAACATAAGGTCAAGATTTCTCTCTCGATTAAATCTGAACTCTTCAAAATAAACTAATATGAAGCACTGTGAAAAGATGCAAGAACACGTTAATGGGCTAGTCTTTAGAAAAATGTCTCTCGAATATCCTCCTAACTTGGTTTAATCAACAATTCAAAAAGCTCTCTCGATTACTTAAAAGAATCACTAAATTAAACCAAACCAAATAATGGAAAGATAATCACCAACATATTCCTCTTTCGATTAAATAAACCGGTGAATAATTTTGCAATCAATTCAAAGTTCCATAAACTTATTCAAACAATTAAATTAGAGTTAAATCTACAAACAACACTCAGAACATCATATCCGTCAAAATCCTAGAGAAGAACTACTCCATAAATACCGAGAAAGTCATCACAAATAAGTTTAAGAACTCAGAAAACATCAAAGATAACTTTACGATACAAACTCATGTATTGCATCGATTGTTGGCAAGAGAATTGATGAAATCTTGTATCTTCAAGCCGTGATAGCTCTCCAAAACTCCCCTAGGTCGAATCCCTTTAAAAAATTATATTTACAGTGTATTTATACCGAGTATGGGAAGACCTAGACTAAAATACCCTCTCTGAGCCGAACTGGGATTAATTGGGCAAAAATTACACAAGCGCACTGCACTGAGCGACGCATTATGTGTCGCCTTAGTGGACTTCTTCTGTGAGCTTTCAATTAAAATGCACTTTGCTGCTTGACAATGGAATTCTGCAGCCACTTCCTTTGGAATGACGTCCCAGACGTCACTTAGTACATGTTTTTAGCATTAAATAATTTTCTTCACTTTTTCATATATATATCCGATCCTCAATCTCGAACTCGATCCCAGCTTAACTCTCGAACTTTTACTCAGACTTTAAAGTTCTCTTTTATTTATTTTAGCTCCAAAAACTCAGCTTAGCCCGAAATCACAACCTACACAACAAAAAACACATAATGAGTATAAATTATTCAAATTTTAGCTCAAACATAATTTAAGTGTAGTCAAATACTAGTTGCAAAGTATCCAAAAACTCATAGTTTAACCTACCATCAACACCCCACACTTAAATCTTTGCTCATCCTCGAGCAATACAACTACACTTCAAATAAGGACGACCTTTTTATCAGACAACTTTCCTAACATATCATGCCAATAATATTTAAAGCAAACCAAGAAACCTATCATAACAACCAAGCCTCAAGACTCAACTCTAAAGCACCACGTATTTTCCAAAAACCTGCTCACATACTCTAACACAGAGGCCAAAGACATTATCTTTCCTTCGAAAATCATATGCCCCCATACCAAAGATAGAGAGTAGTTCCACACACAATAAAATTCAAGAACAAATAGGAACTAAAGATAGAAAGAATTCACTCACTCTCAGAATCAAACTTCATGTGCCACAGAAAACGTACCATAGGCTTGCCCGTAGTGTAATACTCTACTAATTGAGCTCATTCAGTCAAAGATCAAGTAGGACTTTATTTTGGTTGTAATGTAGGCTGCGAGACGGGTAGGATACATTTGGATATAGTGACTACACCTCCTTAAGCACTTTAATACATATACATTAATAATTTAAACCCCACATTTGTGTTGAACCAAACCCCAACCTTCATAACATAATAACCTCAAGCTCTCAATATCTTTAAGCAGAACCGAGATGAGAACTACCACTAGCAAGGAATCAATTTTTTAGTTCTAAGTTTTGATTTTTTTTCAAGCAAACACACTTTTTTTCTTTCAATTCCCTACAAGTGGCTCTCACAACTTTTCAAACAATGCGTCTTTCTCATTTTTCAGTAGTTCCACTCAAAAACCGACCATACCTCAACTTAGCTTTTACAAGTTCATAACAAATTCAAGTGCTCAAAAGAGGTAGGAGGTTCAAACAGATAGTCCATTCAAACAAAGGTCATGCTTGCAGTGTGGTTTTCAAAGAAATAGGATTACATGCTCAACGGGGCTAACTATGATACATCACAATTAGATGGGTAAAAACATATATTTTGCTCAACAAATAAATGCTTATATCACTTCCTAGAAAAAACAAGACTGTTATTTCACTTTGCAAATACACGGGGTAAGTTCTAGACATCAACTGACATGCGGAGAATATCTACAAACCTTACTCACACCATGGCACATAACTCACTTAGGATCGGATCTATCCCGACTCTCTAGTCAAAGTAGTTAAGCAACATCAAAATAGGCACTTATAATGAGTCAAGAACTGAGCCTAGGCATCAAAACTAAGGCATTCACTACTCTCAAGGCATAACAAATTCAAGAATATCTATCTCCATTTAACAACACAGCACAAGACTTCCTTATTCTTAACAAAAGAAAAACTAACAACACCCGGTTCACGCAAAACCCTTGGAAAAGAACCGCGGCACAAAATAAACCAAGGGGAAATTGTTACACTACCTCAGAAAATAAAACTTTTTTTTCTTCGACTTTTATCCCTTAAGAAGATTGTCGAGGAAATCCATCACCGGGAAAAGTCAAAAAAAAATCCAATCTAAAGAAAAGAAAACAAACACACATATACATATTTACATCCCCCACCCCACACTTTAAATTGTGGCATGTCCCCATGACACACAAATAAAAAGCAAGAGGTAAAGAAAACTTCCCTGAATTTTTTTCCATTTCCGAGTACTTATGAACTCCGCCCCTAATTCTGAATTCCTTCCTCGTTTACACTCCTTGGGATTATTTATGGAGCTCATTAAGCCCAAGTTTTCTGAGAATATCTGCAAGACCCACTTTTTTCTTTCTTGCTTGGTCTCTTTTTGAGCGGTGAATTGTTCTTGAAAGATCATCCTCAACTTGTTCCTGCATTCTTTCACAGGATCAATCCATGCACCTTCTTGTAAATTCCCAAAAATAAAATTCACATGATTAATGTTAGAATAAGAAAACTAAGAAGGAATGTCATGTGAGTATTCTTGTGGTATGTCATTCTCTTCCACCAGAGGTTGTAAATGTGGAAAGGTAGATGAGGGTTTGAACTCTTATTCACACTCAACCAACACCATATTTTCAATCATCTCAGTTGAATCAGAGTCCTCTTGCAGAGTGGAAAGCTCTCTCTGTAGTTGCTCATCCTCTTGTGTAGGCTCATTCTCACATAGTATCTCCTCCATATATTCACCATCACAATGCAATGAGCTTTCTGAAAGTATACTTACTATTTGATTTACTTGCATTGTTAGATTGTTAATGGCTTCATCATCTTGTGCAAGTCTCTCTTCCAAACTATTCATGAACTTATGCATAAACTCTTCTAAATTACTTGCTCTTGAGGTGGTTGTCTCACTTCGCTTTCGTTCCAGTCATAATCAGAGTATTCATTCTATCCAGATTTAAGATTGTGGCCATATGAAACCTCATATCTGTAAGGACTAGAAACAGAGTGAGACTGTTCAAAAGATGAACCGTAGGAAGGATACTTACCTGCTTGACAGTCAACCCATAGATGATTTTCACTACATTTAAAACAAATAGAAGACTTGTGATAATGTTCAGTTGCTAACTCTTCAACCATTCTCTTAGGTTGGTTGTACTCCATCTTCAACAACAATTAGAATTCAATATCAAGAATAATTCTTCAAGTTTTCTTCCTAGCACTTGTCAGGTACTACAAAAGAAATCTTGAAGAGAAGTTAACTAATAAAAAAATAAAAAAATTAGGAAAAAAATTAATTCCCGAATTAGCACCAAAATTTATATTGAACACTATTTATTGCCAATCCCCGGCAATGGCGCCAAAATTTAACGAGCGCAAAACACAACACGAAATTGATGCTCACTAGCCAAAGATAGTATAGTTTAATTATCGTCTCCACATGGTTTGGATTTAAATAATGTTCAAGTAATTTTTGGTTTAAACACTATTCAAGATGATCGACACTTGATTTGAGGTAATTACTAACTACAATTAACTACTAAAGTAAGATTACTACTAATTGAAATTGATCAAAGAGAGTGAGAGTTGAACTAAAACGAATTGTAAGCAATATGAGAAATAAAGGGCCATGATAGGATAAGTGCAAGATTGTTATTCGGGATTTAAATCTGTTTAAATTCACTTCTTATGTTTTAATAATTCTCACGAATTCACTCGATGATTAGTTTAAATGTAAGGTCAAGATTCCTATTTCGATTAAATCTGAACTCTTCAAAATAAACTAATATGAAATGTCACGACCCAAAACTCACATGTCGTGATGGTGCCTATCTCAACACTAGGCAAGCCGATAACCTCAATAAAACACTATAATTTCTTACGTTTGAAAACATAATATGTATATGTAATAGAAAATCCCACAATTTTTGATACAATTACACTCTCAAAACCCGGTGTCACTAAGTACATGAGCATCTAAATGATAACAAAGTCTGACTGATAAAAACACTGTCTGAAAATATAGAACAGTACAATAATTGAAAGAAAGAGAGTCAAGGTCAGCGGACGCCAAACAGCTACCTTGATAGTCTCTAACTGATAACACTTTGAATCTAACAGTCGCCGTATCCGGAAGCACCTAGATCTGCACACGAGGTGCATGGTGTAGTATGAGTACAACCAACTCAACAAGTAACAATACTAAATAAAGAACTGAAAGTAGTGACGACCTTCACGGCTAAGTCCAATTACAGTAATTTCCAATATAAGAAAGTAGGCATGCTTGCAGGTACAACAATTAAGGCCCAAACAGTAATTGCATATCAAGTTCGACTGAACCCGAAGTTAATATCTCTCTGAAATTTCCAAAAATAGTGATATACGACAATTGTAGTACAACAATAACGAAATCAATGCATCCTCTCAGAGCAACAGTCACTCAGTCCTTCCACTCGCTCAGCACTCGGCACTCGCTCTCAGAAGGTACTTGCGCTCACTAGGGGTTTACAGACTCCGGAGGGGCTTCTTCAGCCTAAGCGCTATAATTCGCACGAAAAACTCACGTGCTGTGCAGAAAACTCACGTGCTATAGTATAATATCTGGATTCGCACGGACAACTCACGTACTGCACGGACAACTCACGTGCTATAGTATAATATCTGGATCCGCACGGACAACTCACGTGCTATAGTATAATATCTAGATCCGCACGGACAACCCATGTGCTATAGTATAATATCTCATAATCAGGCCCTCGGCTTCACTCAATCATAAATCTCTCAAGTCTCTCGGGCTCTTAATAATAATGAAAAATCAACCCCAATAGAAATGATATAATGTATCAACAATGAATAATAGAGACTGAGATGTAATATGCAAGTAAAACCGTGATTAAGTACAAAATAATAATTTAGCAGATAATTCAACATGTACACGACCTCTGCGGGCCCCTACAGTACCAACACATAATCTAAACATGATTTCTAATATGATTTGTGGTTCAATTTCTCTACGACATGGAGAATGTACAGATAACAACAGATTATTCAACTACACAGTTCCATGGAATTTGACCAAGTCACAATTCCTATGGTGCACGCCCACACGCCCTTCACCTAGCATATGCGTCACCTCAAAACCTATCACATAATACATAATCCGGGGTTTTATACCCTCATAACCAAATTTAGAACTGTTACTTACCTCAAACCGTGAAATTCTTGCTATGCCTTTGCCTCGCGAATCGACCTCCGAATGCCTCAAATCTAGTCACAATTAATTCGATTCAGTCAATACAAATTATAGGAATTTATTCCATATGAAAATACTAATGTTTCAACAAAAATCTGAAATTGCACTCAAAAATTGCCCGTGGGGCCCACGTCTCGGAACCCGAGAAAGTTACAAAATATATACGCCCATTCAAACACGAGTCCAACCATACCAAATTTACCAAATTCCGACAACAACTCGACCTTCAAATCCTCAAATCTTATTTTCATATCCCTAGGCCCAAATCCTCTAATTTCACCTCAAAAACACGTAATCTAATCGAAATACTCAATGATAATCCAATATTATTGAATAACAATGATCATAAGTGACTTACCTCAAGTTTTTCCGTGAATTCTCTCTGAAACATTGCCTCAACCCGTGTTGAAAATGTCCAAAAATGAGAAAATCTCGGACACCTCTGTTTTTGTACACTGCCCAGAGGTTCCGCTTCTGCGGTTCCGCTTTTGTGGTGAATCCTCCACTTCTGCGACTGCCTTTGCTTCTGCGGACTCGCTTCTACGGTCGAACCTGTCGCTTCTGCGGAACCAGCTACCCCTTCCCATTTTCGCTTCTGCAATGGATGTGTCGCAAGTGCGTAACCTCTTCTGCGCTTAACCGCGTGCATCTGCGATCCAAGCCCTTGCTAAGACAATGTCGCTTCTGTGCACCCAGGCTCGCTTCTGTAAGCTCACACCTGCAAGATAATTTCTGCAGGTGCGGTTGCATCAGTAGGCAGCAAATTTTCCAGATTTGTTCTAAGTCTAAATTTGATTTGTTAACCATCC
Source organism: Nicotiana otophora (assembly GCA_000715115.1). Classification (NCBI taxonomy): domain Eukaryota; kingdom Viridiplantae; phylum Streptophyta; class Magnoliopsida; order Solanales; family Solanaceae; genus Nicotiana; species Nicotiana otophora. Next base: position 16,124 of record AWOL01S0005271.1, read on the forward strand.
GAAACTCACCCAAGGCCCCCGGGACCTCAACCAAATATACTAACAAGTCCTAAAACATCATACGAACTTAGTCGAGGCATCAAATCACATCAAACAACGCTAAACCACGAATCATGTCCCAATTCAACCTTAATGAAACTAAGAATTTTCAACTTCTACATTCGATGCCGAAACCTATCAAATCAACTCTGATTGACTTCAAATTTTGCACACAAGTCATAAGTGACATAACAGACCTATTCAAATTTCCAGAATCGGATTCCGACCCCGATATCAAAAAGCCAACTCCCCGGTCAAACTTCCAAGCTTAAACTTCTATTTTAGCCATTTCAAGCCTAATTTAACTACGGACTTTTAAATAATTTTCCGAACACTCTACTAAGTCCAAAATCACCATACGGAGCTATTGGAATCATCAAAATTCTATTTTGGGATTGTTTACATGTAAGTTGACATCCGGTCAACCTTTTCAACTTAAGTTTTCATCTGGGGACTAAGTGTCTCAATTTATTTCAAACCGTCATCGAACCCGGACCAATTACCCCGGCAAGTCATATAACAACTGTAAAGCATAAATTGAGTAGTAAATGGGGGAACGAGGCTGTAATACTCAAAACAACCGGCCGGGTCGTTACATGAAGTACTGTAAAAATGTGCAAGAACACGTTAATGGGCTAGTCTTTAGGAAAACATCTCGAATATCCTCCTAACTTGGTTTAATCAACAATTCAAAAAGCTCTTTCGATTACTTAGAAGAATTACTAAATTAAATCAAACCAAATAATGCAAAGATAATCACCAACATATTCCTCTTTCGATAAAATAAACCGATGAATAATTTTGCAATCAATTCAAAGCTCCATAAACGTATTCAAACAATTACATTAGAGTTAAATCTACAAACAAAACTCAAAACACCATATTCGTCAAAACCCTTGGGAAGAACTACTCCATAAATATGGAAAAAGTCATCACAAATAAGTTTAAGAACATAGAAAATATCAAAGACAACTTTACGATACAAACTCTCGTATTGCATCGATTATTGACAAGAGAATTGATGAAATCTTGTATCTTCAAGCCGTGGTAGCTCTCCAATATACTCCTAGGTCGTATCCCCTTAAAATATTATATTTACAGTATATTTATACTGTGTATGGGCAGACCTGTTGTCACGACCCAAACCGATGAGCCACAACGGGCACCCGATATCTTACTCAACCGAGTACTAACATAACATATCTTTTCATATCATACTATCATAGGAAAATGAGACGGAAAGGCTGCCGTGAGATAACTAAAATAAAATATGTAATACCAACTTATACATAAGACATACTGCCTATAAGACCAAAGTGATCACTCGTACACTGAACATAGGCCGATAAGGCCATACAATCTTTCATATACATGACATCTATCTACAAGCCTCTAAGAATACATAATTTTCATAAAGGTCGGGACAGAGCCCCGTCATACTAATCAATACATATCTTAATCATACTGACCAAATAGCAACTCCGGAGCAAAACGGAGCACACCAACACCTTCCGCTGAGCTGATAGCCTACTTGGAGGACTCTCGACCTATCTATCAGGACCTGCGGGCATGAAACACAGTGTCCCCAGGCAAAAGGGACGTTAGTACAAATAATGTACCGAGTATGTAAGGAATGAAAATCAGTAAATAATAGACATGAGAAACATGAAGTTAAATACTCAACATGTAAGTCTGAATACCTCTGTGAATGAATAATATTTACAATGCCATGCATATGCGTATAAATATCATACCATGCATAGGTATATGCGTACATAATATCATCAAGCCTCTGAGGGCATCCCATCATATTATCTCGGCCACTGTGGGCAAATCATTAACGTATATCAGCTGACCAGGTGGTGGTTCGTATATAACGACGTAACCTTTTCCCATATCCCATATACATATATATACATACATATATGCGTATATAACGCCATCTGGTCATGGTCAATATACATGTATAAATGAATGCAATGCATGAGAAGTACGTCAATAAAATCTCTTGGAACATCATAAGACCATTATGCCTTTGATTGATGTCATGAAATAAACTTTATCAACTTACGTATTTTCTGAGACCCATGAATAGATGATAGAACAATAGGACACATGGGGAATCAGGAACATAGGCATCTCTAGTATTTCTATGAATAGAGTCATTTATGAAAGTTGTGCATTTTCTCGTTTCATTTATATCGTATGGATCATGCCAAAAGGAAAGAAGGGATAGCCTTAACATACCTGAACCGATTCTCTTGACAATCCATCTAACACATGTCTTTTGCAAAAACATGTAAAGACAATATCGGAGTAGGGAAAATTCCGTATGATATTCTTGAGAAAGATTATACCGGGTTTCCTTAGAATTGCAGAAATGTCACGTTGCTAAGATGCTAAAGAATTTTTGTTTGAATTCTTGTTGAAGATCCATTTCTAACCATTTTGATATAAGCACCTCTCTTTGAATTAGAGACGTCTTATGCTTTAATGGGTGTGGGCCCCACATTTCAAGGCTTGGTGTCACATAATCCTTTTAAATGGGCCACCTTTCAATCTCTTTTAAGAGTCATTAAATAGGAAAGGGGGTGCTTCCACGTTGGGGATTTTTTGGCTTCATCCAAGATCTTAATTTATTATACTCTAATTCCTTAATGAACTAATTAATCTCCCATTAACTAATAATTAACCAATTACCCACATAATTAAGAATTATCTCAAATTACTTAAAATACTACTTACTTTTAACATACCTTATACACCTCACTATCATGGTCATGTGGTACCTTGTATGGCACAAGTCCATAAATACCGAGTATTATAGCTTGGACCGTATTTTATCTCACGTACGAAAACATGGGGTGTAACATCATTCCCCCCTTTGGAACATTCGTCCTCGAATGTTGACTGATGCACTTATCATTTTCATAACTTATGTCTTCCGAATACTTTAGTACTCTCCTTGCCATCTAGGCAACTACTCTGTGAATAATTCCAAAGGCCAGGGCATTCCCCCCTTTAGGCTTCTTCCTCACACCACGACTTGTGGTCGGAATCCTTCCAATCTCCTAGCTGTTGCTACCTTCTATCATGCAGCCTGTATGACTCTAACCTTGTAAATATGCCTATGCAACTCTTCTCTCCTTTTTCCTCCAGCTTTTAGCCAATCTCTAGGATTCACTTTCTAAACATATACATAGCTTAATAAGATATCCCTCTGGGCATCTATATGTATACTGAAGTTCTTCTCTCGGTACTTTGTCGGACTTACAAATATTTCTATATCTTATTTCATAGACCAGTTATCCATCCGTATGACTTTACTACATCTAGGTAGGTTATACTATACCATAACTCTTACTTCGATTTATCGTTACTGAGGTCTGCTACCAAACTCCAGCTTACTCTCGTTGCTTATCCTATATGTATAAGTCTAAGTCCTTTAATGCTTCCTCATTACTGTTCATCTTAAGAATGACGGCCTAATCTCATCTCATACTTCGTAACTTTTATCCATCCATTGTTGATTCACCTCAATACTGGTCTATAATCTACAATTGATAACTTGACCTTTTATGTAATCACTAGGGCTCACGTTGCATCGTTGAACATTTGAAGTGATTCTACTGATCCACCTGGGGGCGATACGATACTATACTTCCATAACCGTACTTCATAGCATCCCAATGTGATTTACCTTACGTGGATATTTTAATCCTGTACAATTCATGAAATCCCCTTTTTTTTCTTCAAATCATTACTAAATCGAAGGCCCAAACGCCATCCTTTATCTATCACAATTATATCCTTATTCTACTACCAGGGCAGCATTCCATCTCTCCAAAATGCTATTAGTCTTGGACTTCTTTGAGTTCATTCAGGCTATACTGAGCTTTCTATAACTTAGAGAACCCATCAGCTCTATTGTTTTCATGGGCTTAATCCCGAGAACTTATCCCTTCTCGTCGCCTTCTCACCCGCCTTTCCTTATCCTTACTAATGTTTTCTTAAAACCTTGTCACTCTACCATACTTTAGCTTGCGACCTACACATATCTATTTATATATTCGCAATCTTCCTTCAACTTGTTTTCATCATAGATTTCCTTATATCATTCTGGAACATCAAGCGAGGCATCACATCATCTCTAACTCTTCTTTACTCTCTTAATGAGACTTCTTGATACCTAGAAACCATAAGCTGGAAGACATGCCACTGACGCCGCCGCTATCATTCCTGGATACTGAATCCCCGCGCTTCTAGCCGTCTATCTAATGTAAGAACTATTCACAACCTTCTGCATTTGAGTATCTCGTATATTGTCCACCTTTACCTTACTTATCTTAAAGTCTCACATCGTATCTTCTATCTCTTTCATAACCTCCCTTCCACATAGGTATAATTTGAAGCTCTATTATAACAATTGCACCTCTGGTGCATACATAATTCGGTGGGAGATTCATACTGACTTCTTATGAGGCTGGTACTCTTTTAACTGGCTTTCTCGTATAGCCATTATCGAATATGGTTGTTGTACTATCTCTCTTGTACCTCTGATATTTAAGAGTGATCCTGCAATATTCTCAATCATGAGGTCTATAATTTTCTTGGTCCAATAATCAGACTCCTAATTTACTTAGTTGATGTAACTCTTTAGTTTCCTCTTCCTTCTGATCAGCCTTTATGTAGTCTTAAGCTATCTTTCGATCTGCGACTCCTAGTATTAGTTATTACTTTAGCCTTTCATGGGCGCTATGGAATATCTATGATATAATCTTTTAACAATTCAATCCTTCGTCTATGACCTGGACTCAATTCTTTCTTTTAACTTATACAAGAGTCTTTTATGGCTGTATGATTGTCAACATATATGCTGCATGAATAATACTCCAAAGTCTTAAGTGTGTTCATAACGTAACTAACTCTGGATCATTGATCGAATAATTCCTTTCGTTCCTTCTCAGCTTTCTCTAAATGTAAGAAATTACTTTTCCTGGTCGTTCTGCCACTTGTTGCATGAATACTTGGCTTATCTTAGTGTCCACACATATTGGAATTCCATACAACCCATATGATCTTGAATATCACCTTTTGATTTTTTGCTTCTTCTCGTTCATTAGCCACAATAACTGCCACTTTCTTATGGAGTGCATACATTGTTGTGGTGAGACTGTTGTTACAAGACCATTTCCTCTTCAAGTTACTATGTTTAAGTTGAAGCCTTCTTCCTTATTTCCTCAGCTAATCTTTCATTGTAGTACTTAGGGAGGACCCTCTGACCCTTGTAAGGTTGTGAGCTTATTACATCGTATACTCGACGGATTTTCTTTTGATGTCCTTTCTTGCTTATAATTATCCGTAGTTACTTACCTCCACGCCCTTGTGCTTGTAGGGCTGCTTCTGAACTAATATTTTGACTGTCTTCCCAGTGTCATTCTCTTTTATTTACCTTTAACTACCCCAACTCCTATCTGAATATATCTCAAGGATCACGATGTCATATCTGCGAGACTGAATTCCCCATGTTGGGGTTCACTATGTTCATCTTGCACAACCTGTTGATTTGTCTGTGTCCTCTTGTTTAGCCATAACTAGGCTCTTCCTGGATCAACTACTAACTACTCGTTGGCCCATTCTCATATCAATATTCCGCGTAATCTTTCTTGGGTTATCTCATTTGTCTTAACTTACGTCTCGCACATGCTCCTTCTCTATTAATAACATCTCAGGCAGGAACCCTTACTTTCTCTCCTTGACGTCATGTTTGCATAATATTCTAGAATCATAGAATATCTATAGGATTTGGATAAGTGAAATCTCATTCCTTTCTCATTTCTTATCGCATTCTTCCTTTATTATTCCATAGTTACTAGAACCACTTAATTCTGACTTAATGCCACATCACTCCATATCGCCCCTTTAGGGGAATACTAAGATTTAGTGTTACGACGAGCTACCTATAGATGTTTTATCTCTTCATCTTTGGCGTCTTTTCACATCATCGATGACCCTTACTCACCTTGCGATAATCCTTTTGTACCAAGGATAACGAAATTTCTTACTCACGAGAGAGACATCTAGTGTAACTCACACACAGTCCCTTAAGCTTAACTTTGCTCACATTTCTTGCTTTAGGAAAACGTATTCCTGAATGACTTTTAAAGGTTATTCTTCTGTCATCCATTCTATTATTGCTGGAACGCAATCTGAAATTCTCATAATGTCGACTATTATCAAATCACTCAGTCCCTAATTCATGTTCAGTTTATCTTGTTCACAGCCCATACTGATTTCTATTATTCTGGGGTCTAACTTTTCCTTCTGGTAGTCACATTGGAGTCTCAAACTTTTTTCTCGAAATAAGGATATGACTTTATGGCCTATAATCTTTTGTTGTCTCAAGGCCTGTCACCTCTCGTCTTTTCCTTCACTTGACTATAGACTCTGTAATACTATTTTTTTTATCTACCGTTGTTATCCATGTATCACATCTTACTCATAATGCTTCATTAACTCTCTTCTTATTTCTCTGCTAACATTTATGTCTATTACTTTATTCAGAAAACTTCAACAAGACATCCTTTTGCTTTTATCTCCCCTTGCTCTATCCACCGACTCTTCGGGTTGCCTAACATTCTCTCTCTACTAGGGACGGGAGCCACACTAAGGTAATATTTATCCCTTCAAGGCTTCCATTGCCTATCTTTGTATTACTCATATCTAGCTGTACTATTTTAGAGTGCACCATCTGGGTGTCTCACAAGGAGATCTATTAGCACATTTGCAATATCCTTCGGAAATATCAGCTAAAGCTAACAACCCATCACACCATTTTGGGTTACCCTAACCCCAGCTAGATCCGAATATCCTTCCTTCTCTTATACTACTTCTGTTAGCTCCCATAGGGCATAATTGAGATGGGTGTAGCTAATTGTATATATTTCCGTTACTGTTGAAAGTAACTCAGATTGCTTATATTCCTCTGTGATAATCTTCATTAGTTGGGTAGCTCGTACCCTTTTTCATCTTGCTTCTTTTACTTGCTAAAACTTGTGTCTACCTTCTGATTCTCTTATTCCTTTTTACCGTATGAGTGGATAGACATTCATGCCTTAAGGATACTTATCAAGAAGCTTACACATCTTAGTACACACATGATCTGCTGAATACCTCACATTTATCCATCATAAGCATGATGCAAAAACTGAGTTCCTCTGACTCAACTCTTCCACAACTATATCTCTTACCAATCGTCTTTCTGGATGTAGGCATCATCGTATTATGAATAAGATAGAGTTTAGGAAATTGAGTTCTTACAACTGAGCTCTACCACACGATCTAGAGTAAGAAGAAAGAGTGACAGTCCTAAATTCCCTGTAGCCTCTTGCTTATAAGTGTGGTGAACAACACACCCATAAACAAGACTCTACTAAACACGGCATGTAGACTCCCTAGGACAGAACTGCTCTGCTACCACTTTTGTCATGACCCAAACCGATGGGCCGCGACGGGCACCCAGTATCTTACTCAACCGAGTACCAACATAACGTATCTTTGCGTATCATACTATCATAGGAAAATGAGACGGAAAGGCTGCCGTGAGATAACTAGAATAAAATATGTAATACCAACTTATACATAAGTCATACTGCCTATAAGACCAAAGTTATCACTCGTACACTGAACATAGGACGATAAGGACATACAATCTTTCATATACATGACATCTGTCTACAAGCCTCTAAGAATACATAATTGTCATAAAGGTCGGGACAGAGCCCTGCCATACCAATCAATACATATCTTAATCATACTGACCAAATAGCAACTCCGGAGCAAATGGAGCTCACCAACACCTTCTGCTGAGCTGATAGCCTACTTGGAGGACTCTCGACCTGTCTATCGGGACCTGTGGGCATGAAACACAGCATCCCCAGGCAAAAGGGACGTCAGTACAAATAATATATCGAGTATGTAAGGAATGAATATCAGCAAATAATAGACATGAGAAACATGGAGTAAAAGACTCAACATGTAAGTCTGAATAACTCTGTGAATGAATAATATTTACAATGCCATGCATATGCGTATAAATGTCATACCATACATAGGTATATGCGTACATAACATCATCAAGCGTCTGAGGGCCTCCCATCATATCATCTCAGCCACTGTGGGCAAATCATCAACGTATACCAGCTGATCAGGTGGTGGTGCGTATATAACGCCGTAACCTTTTCCCATATCCTATATGTATATGTATATATGTGTGTGTATATATATATATATATATATATATATAAAACCATCTGGTCATGGGTCAATGTACATGTATAAATGAATGCAATGCATGGGAAGTACGTCAATAAAATCTCTCAGAACGTCATAAGACCATTATGCCTTTGATTGATGTCATGAAATAAACTTTATCAACTTACGTATTTTCTGAGACCCATGAACAGATGATAGAACAATAGGACACATGGGGAATCAAGAACATATGCATCTCTAGTATTTTTACGAATAGAGTTACTTATGAAAGTTGTGCATTTGCTCGTTTCATTTGTATTGTATGGATCATGCCAAAAGGAAAGAGGGGATAGCCTTAACATACCTGAACCGATTCTCTTGAAAATCCCTCTAACACATGTCTTTTGCGAAAACATGTAACTGCAAGATCATAGTAGGGAAAAATGCATATGATATTTTTGAGAAAGATTATACCGGCTTCCTTAGAATTGCAAAAATGTCACGTTGCTAAGATGCTAAAGAAGTTCTGCTTACCATTTTGATATAAGCACCTCTCTTTGAATTAGAGAGGTCTTATGCTTTAATGGGTGTGGGCCCCATATTTCAAGGCTTGGTGTCACATAATCCTTTTAAACGGGCCACCTTTCAATCTCTTTTAAGAGTCATTAAATGGGAAAGGGGGTGCTGCCACGTTGGGTTCTTTTTGGCTTCATCCAAGATCTTAATTTATTATACTCTAATTCCTTAGTTAACTAATTAATCTCCCATTAATCAATAATTAACCAATTACCCACATAATTAAGAATTATCTCAAATACATAAAATACTACTCACTTTTAACATACCTTATACACCTCACTATCATGGTCATGTGGTACCTTGTATGGCACATGTCCATAAATACCGGGTATTATAGCTTGGACCGTATTTTATCTCAAAATATCAAACTTCGACGAAATTTATTCTCTCTGATTTGCTTACCCCCTCACCTTCACGAATTTACTCACCACTTGTTTTAAATAGCATAATGCTTATAATCTCAAAATAATCTCATCCCCGAACTTACGTCGATTAACTTACAACGAAACTTTAACATACGAAAATGTGGGATGTAACATCTCATTTCTGAGCTTCCATCAATTTACTTATGGCGTACTTTCACGTACGAAAACCTGGGGTGTAACACCTTTACTAAAATACCATCTCTGAACCGAACTGGGATTAATTGGGAAAAAATTATACAAGCGCTTCGCACTGAACGACGCGCTGTGGGTCGCCTTCGTGGACTTCTTCTCCGAGCTTTCAATTAAAATGTACTTTGCTACCTGACAAAGGAATGTGGCAGCCACTTCCTTTGGAATGACGTCCCAGACGTCATTTAGTACAAGTTTTAGCTTTAAATAATTTTCTTCACTTTTTCATATATATGTTCGATCCTCGATCCCGAACTCGATCTCGGCTTAACTCTCGAACTTTTACCTAGACTTTAAAGTTCTCTTTTATTTATTTTAGCTCCAAAAACTCAGCTTAGCCAAAAATCACAACCTACACAACAAAAAACACATAATGAATATAAATTATTCACATTTAATCTCAAACATAATTGAACTGTAGTCAAATACTAGGTGCAAAGTATCCAAAAACTCGTATTTTAGCCTACCATAAACACCCCACACTTAAATCTTTGCTCGTCCGCGAGCAATACAACTACACTTCAAATAAAGACGATCTTTTTATCAGACAACTTCCCTAACGCATCATGCCAAGAATATTTAAACCAAACCAAGCACCCTATCATAACATCCTAGCCTCAAGACTCGACTCAAAAGCACCACGTATTTTCCAAAAACCTGCTCACTTACTCTAACACAGAGGCCAAAGACATCACCTTTCCTTCGCAAATCATGTGCCCTCATACCAAAGATAGAGAGTAGTTCCACACACAATAAAATTCAAGAACAAATAGGAACTCAAGATAAAAAGAATTCAGTCACTCTCAGAATCAAAATTCATGTGCCACAAAAGACGTACCATAGGCTTGCCCGTAGTGTAATACTCTAGTAATTGAGCTCATTTAGTTAAAGATCAAGTAGGACTTTATTTTGATTGTAATGTAGGTTGCAGGACGGGTAGGAGACATTTGGATATAGTGACTACACCTCCCTAAGCACTTTAATACATATACATTAACAATTTAAACCCCACACTTCTGTTGAACAAAACCCCAACCTTCACAACATAATAACCTCAAGCTCCCAATATCTTTAAGCACAACCTAGATGAGAACTACCGCTAGTAAGGAATCAATATTTTTTTCTTTTCTAAGTTCTGATTTGTTTTCCAAGAAAACTCACTTTTTTTCTTTCAATTCCCTACAAGTGGCTCTCACAACTTTTCAAACAATGCAGCTTTATCCCTTTTCAGTAGTTCCACTCAAAAACATGACCATACCTCAACGTAGCTTTTACAAGCTCATAACAAATTCAAGTGCTCAAAAGAGGTAGAAGGTTCAAACAGATAGTTAATTCAAACAAAGGCCAGGCTTGCAGTGTGGTTGCCAAAGAATAGGATTACAGGCTCAACGGAGCTAACAAAGATACATCATAATTAGGTGGGTAAAAACATATATCTAGCTCAACAAAGAAATGCCTATATCACTTCCTAGACAAAACAAGACTGTTATTTTGCTTTGCAAATACACGGGGCAAGTTCTAGACATCAATTGACATGCACAGAATATCAACAAACCTTACTCACACCGTGGCACATAACTCACTTATTATCGGATCTATCCCGACTCTCTAGTCAAAGAAGTTAAGCAACATCAAAATAGGCACTTATACATGAGTCAAGAACTGAGCCTAGGCATCACAACTAAGGCACTCACTAATCTCAAGGCATAACAAAGTCAAGAACAACTATCTCCATTTAACAACATAGCACAAGAATTTCCTATTCTTAACAAAAGAAAAACTAATTACACCCAGTTCAAGCAAAACCCCTAAAAAGAATCGCGATACAAAGAAAAACCAAGAGGAAATTGTTACACTACTTAAGAAAATAAAACCTTTTTTTTTCTTCGACTTTTATCCCTTAAGAAGACGGTCGAGGAAATCCATCGTCGGAAAAAGTCAAAAAACAAAATCGATTCAAAAGAAAAGAAAACAAACACACATATACATATTTACATCCCCCACCCCACACTTTAAGTTGTGGCTTGTCCCCATGATACACAAATAAAAAGCAAAAGGCAAAGGAAACTTTCCTGCATTTTTTTCCGGTTCCGAGAACTTATGAACTCCACCCCTAATTCTGAATTCCTTCCTCATTTTTGATCCTTGGGATTATTTATGGAGCTCATTAAGCCCAAGTCTTCTGAGAATATCAGCAAGACCTACTTTTTGCTTTCTTGCTTGGTCTATTTTTGAGCAGTGAATTGTTCTTGAAAGATCATCCTCAACTTGTTCCTGCATTCTTTCACAGGATCAATCCATGCACCTTCTTATAAATCCCCAAAAATAAAATCCACATGATTAATGTTAGAATAAGAAAACTAAGAAGGAATGTCATGTGAGTATTCTTGTGGTATGTCCAAGACCATTTGTGTTACAACCCAAATTCGCGTACCTTAGATCATGCCGTAAGTTAGTCAACGTAAATTCAAGA
>AWOL01S0005280.1:0-20343 GCA_000715115.1 Nicotiana otophora
TTATATACATGTGGTTGTTGATTGTTAGCATTAGGGATCGATGGGTATTCCATGTGGATCGGTATGTTTGGACCTAGCTATGTGCCGCAACGCGATTATGTTTTGATGGGATTTGTTGTGATTATTTCATGTGTTTTGCTTCTCCATTATGGGATGGGTTCATAGCATGTTTCCTCTACGGGTTTACTTGTTGGATAGTTCTCTCATTTAGTTTCCTTTCCATAATTGATTATATTCAAGTTGTTGTTATTTGGTGCACAAATTGCATCTTATGAAGCTCTAGGCGGCATTCGGTGTGGCATATCGGCCGAGTAGCTTTCACCGGGTGAGATGAGGTTATTGGACTTGGAGTCAGAGCAATCAGATTTGGATAAGGTATGTTTGGAAGAATAATGTTATTAGTTAGATTATGATTTGGTGATGATTTTGTTGGGTGAGAGAGCTCCACGACGTGTTGATAAGGAGAGTGGTTATGAGTTTCCACATGTTCCTTACATCATTAGTGGTGTTGTGAGGGTTTGGAACATGGTTTATTTGTTATGAGGTATGTTACTGATACCGGGTTTATTAATGAACATCTATTATGGTCAGGAGTTGTTGGTATGAGTACATGAGCTATATGGTACATCGTGTGGTTAGGTCTTGGCAGTATATTGATGGCTTGATGAAGCTTGTTGGGGTTGATACGGTTTATTTATATAAGAGTTGGATCTTATAAGGAACTCCGGATGTTGGAGCTTAGGTTATAAGGTTTATTGATTAAGGTGGGGGGAAGAATCTTTATTTGGGATTGTGATAATGGTCTTATATAGGTTGTGGTGACGTTGGATCACCCATGGGTATGTGTTGGAAGCTTTGAGTTGGAAGAGTTGACCAAGGTTTAACTTGTGAGTAGATGATCTCGGATTCATGTTTTGATGGTTCCAATAGGTTCGTATGGTGATTTTGAACTTAGGTGTATGCAAAAAATTGAAAAATTAAAGTTTTGGAAGGTTAATAGATATCATACCCTAACCTTAGTGGGGTGGGGGGTGGGATGGGGCTGACACTTGGCACCCTAAGTCCCGAGCGAACAAACTATAATACTTGAATACCACAATACCAAACTTAGGCCGACAAGGCCTCCCAATGACAATGAAAAGGCAGAAGGCAACAGTATCCCACACGTAGAAAATGCCAAACATAACATATATACGTAAACTAAGGCCTACGAGGCCATCACATATATATCAACAACTGAAAAGGGCCACAAAGGCCGCACAAAACATATATATAGCAATCTCTTGTCTGAAAGCCTCTACGGTTACGTGATCAAGTCATGACAAGGCCCGACAGGTACCCTACTGAGGAGGTATGTCGGTCTGTCGATCTGCACCTGCGAGCATAAACATAGGGCCCTTGAAGGGAAGTTATTACGAAAGATGTTCTGAATATATAAGGCAAGTAAATCATGTAAATAAGATATGTAAACCAAACGAAATGGTATCCAATCAACTTGTAACTCAGAAAAGGCCGCTGAGGGCACACAAGTGACATAGCCATGAATATGCATATAAGTAAATTCAAGCCGCTCTATGGGGCCATATAGTATCATATCAAGTCCCTCTGTGGTGGTAAGCTCATAATAAACTGCTCGTCAATATAGGATGCAGTAATATTTGCCCAATTAATCTGTGGTATGCACAAATAAATGCCTGCCCGACCGACTATAGCATGACGCAATAAGAATATATATATGTATAGGTGTAATGCAAGACAAACCTCAGAGGATATCATAATCAGAGTTGGAGTGACCTATGGTCATTATCAGACTATCATTATTCGCGCAACGTTCTTCAATCTCCAATCAATACCAATAGACTTATAGGATGCCGAAAGTTCTCCCGACTATGAACGATCATAGGATGTGAGTTAGTTCAATAGCAAAGGAGACATGAGTAAAATATTGCATCAAGAAGATGTCATCTTTTAGAAACACTTGTATCAACCATGACAAAGAAAGGAGATAGCCCTACATACCTTTGTTGACAACTCACAAGCTCCCAAATGCTCCACGAATTATAATCTACATTATACAAATAATTTGGATCAATTTCGGATCAATAATAAAGGTAGTCTTTACTTAGACATTTTATAAAACATCTTATATGCATAAAACTTCTATAATCTCATAACAGTGGAAACTAATCAACAAGGCAACTTCTTTAGCTTTACTGAACTTCCTTATCTTCCTCATACAACAACCAACAATAGTCTACAATTTTCAGCAACTAACCAAACAGCCCCAAACGAGCAGCTCAACAACAACACAACATCTCCTAAGTATTTCCAAGAATTGTGTACAATACTTCCATATTTTACAAGTTATCTTCAATAATTTATCAAGCTAATCTAGAAGGAACCAGAGATCATATAGGAGTAGTAAACTCCTTATCTCAATAGCCAAGGAGTGCTCCTCAACAAGCTCTATCCCAAGATCAAAGAAACTGTAACGACCTGACCGGTCATTTTGAGCTTTAGCATTCTATTTGATAGTTTGACCTTGAGTAGCTTCATATTATGTATTATGACTTGCGTGTATGGCTGGTTTTAGTTTTCGAGCAGTTCGGGATTGAGTTGGAAGAATGATTCTCGATTTAGAAGCTTTAAGTTGAAAGAGTTGACCAAGGTTTTCCTTTTGGGTAAATGGACTCGGAATTGGGTTTTAATTATTCCAATAAGTTTATATGATGATTTTGGACAAGTCCACGGAGTTTGGTTAAGTTCCGATGAGTTTTGGATAAGTTTGGGTTGTATGGTGATTGTTTTCGGTTTCGACGTCGATTTGAGCATAAAGGTTACCATATTGTGCAAACAACCTTTGATTCGTGTTTTGACTAAACCGTTATATCCGTATCGTAATTTTTGAACCATAGCAACTAAAATCATCAAGTTGCCAGATTTTTCAGATTAATTACTAAATTACCACTGAATTCATATTTAAAAATCTGCACTATTTCCAAATATTGAAACCAACACATCTCCTTCATTATAAGGTCAAATAGAGTGGTTCAAAAGCCTAACTTGACTGGAATTTCACGAGAAATCTATTGGATGTATCAAATGTGAGTTTTGGGATAGTTTGTCATAAGAAAGGAGGCAGAACATCTTGGCATTTTTTTGCTATTAATGTTGTTGGAGTTTTTTTCTCATCTTGAAAGTTTGGGATTGGGAGAATTCAAGAATGGTTTTCAAGTTTCTTCCATGGGGTAAGGTCTAAACCAAAACCTAAGTATTTTTCTTTGATTCATTCCCTTGGTTTAAGCTTTAATCCATGATTTTAATTGAAAATCCATTTAATTATTTAAATCAAGACCTGGGGTTATGTCCTAAATTTTAAAAATTGAAAATTAGTTAGAAGCATTTATTTCCCGATTCATTTTGGGGTTTTGTTATCCTATATTAGGAGAACAACATACTCGAATTTGGCAAGCTTTGGAGGAGTATTTCGGGAGATGTGGGACCCAACTAGTGTGGGTTGGACTCTTGGGTTATGAACACCCAAGAGCGATGTTTGGCGAATTGGTTGAGTTATTAGACTCCGATTGAGTTGGTTTTCATTCATGCGAGCTGGTATTAGTTCAGGCTTTGCTCGGGTAAGCTTGGATCCGAAATCCAAGGCGGGGCCGACGTTAACTTTTGTTGACATTTTGGGAAAAATGTAAAGATCATAGCTTTATTTATTTTAATTGATTTCTCTTGCATTGTTTGATGTTATTGAGTCATTTTTTGTTAGATTTGAGCCGTGTGGATGCGTATTTTAGGGGAAAAGCTATTTCGGAGGGTTGAGTTGTCTTAGTTGAGGTAAGTGTCTTGCCTAACTTTGTGTGGGGGAACTACCCCTTAGGATTGGTATTGATTTATTCATTTGTGCTATGCGAAAATCGTGTACGCAAGGTGACGAGTGAGTACACGGGTTGTACGTAGTACTCGGCTGGTTTAGGCTACTTAGACTATTTTCCATGCTTTAGTTGAAATGCCATATCATGTTCTAAATTTTCTTTGTTAATCTATTCTTGTTTTTGTTGGTCAATCCGTACATGCCTTAATTGACTTGTTTAAAACTTGTTCTATATCCTACTTGATAAATTGCTCACATGCCTTAGTTGAACTTGATGCCTCTTTTATTGTTACATGCTATCTCTTTATTGTTATTTGTCATTATTTAAAGTTATTATTCGTGTTATCTCCTTCATTCTTGATTATCATTACTTGAAGTTAATGCTCATATTATCTCTTTCCTTGTTGATTTTCACTATTTGAAGTCATTGTTATACGTTATCTCTTCCATTGTTAGTCATTTCAATATCGTGGTTATACATTATCTCATTGTTGAGTTGTTGGTGTTGAGATTGTGAGGGCCGTTATTATGTTGAGGAGAAATTGTTAGCTGAAACATCTTCCTTGTTAGGCATCTTATATTCATTGTTATTGTTGATATCCTTGTACCCGTTGTGGTGGAGCCATGTACTATTATTGTAGAAACATTGATATTGTTGATTTTTGGCAAATTGTGATATATGGGCACTTATGGTACGAGTTGTTATTGTGATTTGATATTGGCGTGCATGCGGCAGTACAGGGCTTGGGGTTAATGTGCATGAGGAAGTATAAGGTGGGATTTATGTGCATTTTACTTGTAGGGGAACTACGTGAAGCCACGCTGCATCATAAGGTGGGTAAAGTGCGTGTAGCTATTTCGGGAAAACTATTTTCAAAACCCATTTTAAATGTAAGGCTCATGCGGTGGTATAGGAAAAGATTGTGATTGAAATTGTGAAATGTGAATACGAGGCAGTACTTCGGTTGTGATTTTCATTGTACATTCCATGTTGGGACAACTTGTTGATTTGAACGGTCATTGTTCTTCCTTCAATCATTCATCCACATTTTGATTGTGTTTGTTTATTCGTTGTTATCTTGGTGTTGAAGCGATTGTGGTTTCTTGTGTGAGTCATGCATTCTACGTGATTTGTTGTGTTGCTTTAACATGCCAATCTGTGCCTCCCTTATAACTTGGTGAATTGATTGTCAATGTGAATTTAATTATGTGGAGCCACTATATCATATTCTGTTGGGTTGTTGGTAACATAATAGTTTAAATAAAAGAATTATTAACATGCTTTATTCTATGTGCCTCTTAAGATAGAACTCATTATCTTACTCGGTACCTTATTATTCTAAATGGTTGTCGCACTTTTACTATAATTGGGTTCTCAAATTATACTCATCACCATGTTAAATGTTTACCTTACTTAAAATTGTTATCATGTTTTTATTTAACAAATTCTATATTTAATTCGTTAATTTAACTTATGTTTTGCTTTGTTTAAAAATAATACTTTTACTCAATTTTATTGATTTCTAAACTAAACCCATCTTATACTATGTTTAGTATAAATTGTATATTGTTTTACCTTACTTGATTTCTAAAATAAACTCATTATTTCATTTGACACCTTACCTTATTCAAGATTGTTATTGTATTTTATGATGTCTAAGTATATCTTTCGTTCATCTACATTAATATTTATTATGGTTGCAAAGTACATGGTAGCACATGGGCTTTGCCATGCGAAGGTGATTGTTATTGTGGGTACGAGGTGTTATATGTGTAAGATTTAGAAATTGTGGTACCTGACTTGTGGTTTATGAGTTGAGGTGCCTCAGGGTAATTCTTGTTGTAAGTCCATGCGTTAGGAGCTGTATGATTATTTGAGTTGTCATCCGTGTTTTCCTTATTTGAGTTCATTTACATCTCATCGGTGTTATGATTATGTTATTTATTTATTACTCATTTACTACTTGCTGCCATTTATGTTTCTATTACTTCATCAATAATTTTTCTGTCGTTGGTCTTCCATTGATGTTGTTTCCATTGTTAGCTTATTTATATCTTGAACAAGTTTCTATATATAGTAGGTGTCTTGACCTGGCCTCATCACTACTCTACCGATGTTAGGCTCGATACTGACTGGGTACCGTTGTGGTGTACTCATGCTATGCTTTTATATATTTTTGTGCAGATCCAGGTATTCTGATTGTGTTGTTGAGAGTTGCGTATGTACGACAGGAGACTTCAAACCTCAGAGTCAGCATCTTACTTCATTATGCTACTGTTGAATTGTAATTCAAAATAGTATTGTGTTTATAAATTCTAATGTGTTTTAGTAGTGCTTAAGACTTTGTACTATAGGTTTTGGGAAATGTATAACTATTGGCCGCTTGTGGCCATGTATGTCATTTAATGGTTTATGATAAATGATTAAATAGTTCAATTTTGTTATTAAATCAGCATGTGTTAGGCTTATCTAGACTTAGAGACTAGGTGCCATCATGACATCCTAAGGTGAGAAATTGAGGGTTGTGACAGAAACCCTCAACTACACTCGACAAACTAGAGAGAACTACAAGGTGGCCTTACTCTTTCAAGGGGAAAATCAATATATAAACACTTGAAATGTTCTTCAATTGTAGAGAAGCCGTTAGAGAGTCTTTGGGTGGGTTTTGGAGCATCTAAGGTCGAGAAATGAAAGGGAAATGGGATGCACCGCTTTAAATAGGAATCTAGAAATTTCCACCCCCCTAAGGGAAATATAAGGGTCTCCACGCACTGGCTATCGCGACAAACTGGCTGCCTACGTAGTCTCGCAAAAATACAAATATCTCTCTACTACAACATGGTATTGACTAATGGTTTGTTGTGTTGGAAAAAGGACTCCATGAAATTGAACTTAGATAGGTTGTGCATCCCATAACTACTCATATTCCGTCAAATATATCCCTTCCAAGTTGAGCTAAAAATCCTTTTCGAAATTCTGCCTGCCCTACCCCGAGTTTTGACGAATTTAATTTTCTTTGATTCGTTTGACCCACAACTGTTATGAAACTTTTGTAACACCTATTTAAACCTATTTTTATCCAAATATATGATCTTAGCCTTACTAGGATTTACGTTACTTTACATATGATGCATACGAGCGCAGAAATATGAGATGTAATAATAGGTTTGATCGGTAGTTGGCTTTCTGGCTATCGGGTTCTAATTATTGTTCCGGGGGTTGTAATAGGATCATTGTGTCATTTGGGATTTTTGTACAAATTTTGGGGTTATTCTGAGTCGGTTAGATGTGGTTCGGCATGAGTTTTGAAAGTTAAAAGTTTGCTTAGTTAATTAAGCTTGAATTGAGGGGCTCGAGTGTGTTTCAAATGAGTTTCAGATTATTTTGATCTTGTTTGGCACTTCTGCTACTGGATTTTCGCACATGTGGAGGATTGGTCACAATTGCGATGTTCCTTCTGCAGTATTTAGTTCGCTTATACGATGAGGAGGTGGTCTAGTAGATTGTCGCTTCTACGCATGAGGGAGCGCATGAGCGAGGTCGCACCTATGGTGAGTTGTTCGCAGATGCGAGTTAGAGTCATGAGGTGAGAGGTCCCTTTTGGGTGCTTTTGGCGCATATGCAATGGCGCTTCTGTTAGAGAATATGCACACCTTCTAACGACCTGGATGGTTGTTTCGAGTATTTTAACCCCATTTCCCCTATTTGATGCTTTACATATGTGTATTTGTAGTTAAGTGACTTGTGGGGTTGGTTGGTTTGATTTCGGGAGAGTTTCATATTGATTTGAGATACTTAGTCCCTTTGTTTGAAGCTTAAGTTGTAAGAGTCGATCGGAGTTTGAATTTTGTGTAAACGGCTCTAGAATGGTGTTTTGATGGTTTCAATAGCTTCGTACATTGATTTTGGGCTTAGGCGAATGTTCGTATTTAGATTTGGAGGTTCCCATGTTGTTTTGGCTTAAATTGGTGAAAGTTCGAAAGTTAAAGGTTTGGAAGGTTGATAGGTTTGACCGAGGGTTGCTTTTATATATATTAGGTTCGGATAAAGGTTCCGGGAGTTGGTATAGTCCATTGTGTCATTTGAGACATGCATGCAAAATTTGATGTCATTCCGAGTTAATTTGATATGGTTCGACATGAGTTTTGAAAGTTGAAATTTTATTAGTTAATTAGGCTTGAATTGAGGTGAGATTCTTAGTTTTGATGATGTTTGGTTTGATTTGAGGCCTCCGTAGGTTTGTGTTATGTTTTGGAATTTGTTGGTGTGATTGGATGGGATCCCGGGGGCCTCATGTGTGTTTCTGATTTTCTCTTGGTTTGGGCTGTTGTTTGACTGGTGTCTGGTTTCCTTCTTCGCGATCGTGAAGAGGAAGTCGCGTCCGTGGACGGCTATTTGGTGTTAGGAAGATTTGGTCTTCGAGATCGTGAAGTGGGGCACACGTTCGCGGAGTTTGGGGAGGTTGTGCCTTCAAGATCGCGAGCATAGAGCCGCGTTTGTGTAGAAAGAAAGGATGGTTGGGGATGGGCTCACGTTTGTTCTTCGTGATCGTGTGGATTAGGACGTGTTCGTGTAGGCCCGAACAGCTTGAGCATTGCGTTCGCGATTGTTTTCTCATATTCGTATAGGAGGTCTAACAACTGGGCTGAACTTCGTCTTCGCGATTGCGACGTAGGTCCCTCGATCGCGATGAGTATACCTGGGTAGACCACTCAAGTTCTCTAATTCGAGGGTTTTTGTTATTTTATTATATTTTGAGTTATAGAGCTCAGATTTAGGCGATTTTGGAGGGGATTTTTATGATTTGGATTGGGGTATGTATTTTTTACTAGGATTTGTTTATATCTCATGGTTCCAACCATGAATTTAGCGATTACTGATGAATCGAATTGAAGAAATTTGGGATTTTAGTAAAAATTTTCAAAAACTTAAATTGAAAATTTTAAGGTCGATTTGAGGTCGGAATTGGATAAAACACATATATTTGGACTCGTATCGGAATGGGTATTTGAAATTTGTGTGTTGGATCGGATTCTAGGGTGCGGGCCCGGGCTTGAATTTGCATAATTGAACCATGATCGTAGATTTATTGTTTGGGCTTATTTTCTATAGTTTCTATTGATATTATTAAGTTATTTTGGCTATATTCGATATGTCCGGAGAGTGATTCGCACGGTAAAGGCTTCTTAGTGTATTGACTTAGCTCATATGAGGTAAGTATCTAGCCTAACGTTGTGTGGGAGAAATTCCCCTTAGATTTTGGTCTAATTTGTAATATTTATGCTATGTGAAAAGACGTGTACATAAGTTGACGATTGGGTACACGAGCGTATGTGTTGATTGTGACCAGATTAGACCTCAGGCTATTAATATGACCCGATTTGGAGTTGTTTGTTATATGAAACATGCTTTAATTTTGTTGTTCACTCCCCGCACCCTTATATTATTGTCATGATTCTTGTACATATTGTTGTTGAGCCGTGGGCTATATCTTGTTGAGGCATTGGTATTGCTATTGTGGTGATATTGTGGCATATGTTTACGTGTGGTGCAGATGATTGTTATTGTTGTGTTGTAATTGAGATGCGCATGCGGCAACATAAGGGTGGTTTGTATATTGATGTGCATGCGGCAAGATAAGGGGGCTTATGCGCGTGTTGCAAGTAAGGATAAATACTTCATTGTAATGCACACGTAAGGAGATAAGGGGGCTTATGCGCGTGAAGCTATATAGGTAAATGTTTTAAATGTGTAGCTCACGCGGCGTCATAAGGGTGATTTGTGATTATGTTATGTGGTACATCAGAGTAGTTCTTATTGTTATTCTTGTGTTGGAACAACATGATGATTTGGACATGCCTTGATTTCCTTAAATGATTTCACTTTGTGATTTACACGTTTTGGTTTATTTGTCATGTTATCACATGCCTATTCTTTGTGGTTATTTAACTGGTTATGCTTTTCATTGTTAGTTTCATATTGGTGTTTTGCACAAGTTATTTTCTAGTAAGTGACTCTAGTTGAACCTCATCACTACTCCACCAAGGTTAGTCTTGATACTTACTGGGTACCGATTGTGGTGTACTCATACTATGCTTCAGCATATTTGTTTTGTGTAGATCCAGATATCTCGGATCGTGCTGGTCGCTAGTATTTCGAGCTCAGTTGTGAAGACTTCAAGATTAACCTGATGTTTCGCTCGCAGACCTCATAGTCACCTTCTACTATTTTTTTGCTACTGTTTATTGAATTCCAAAAAGGATTGTATTTTGAGATTTCTAGTGTATTCTTTGTAGAGCTTATGAGTCAGTACTACATGGACATGGGATTTTTATGTGACTGTTGTATTCCACTTCTAGTTATGTTATGGTACTTTTCGGCTTTCATTAATATTTAAGTTGGTGTTTTGTTCTGTTTATCTTTTTATGTTATAGGCTTACATAGTCCTAGGAACTAGATTCCATCACGATCCTTAAGGTGAGATTTTGGATCGTGACAAGTTGGTATCAAAGATATAGGTTCATAGATTCTACGACTCATAAGCAAGTTTAATAGAGTCTTGTGGATCGGTACAGAAACGTCTGTACTAATATTCGAAAGGCTACATAACTATCAGGAAATTTCACTTCTTTCATTTCTTATCATTCAGAATTATTGATTTTGGAATTTGGACCTTTGTCATTATATTCCCTCAGATGGTGAGGACACGAGCTTCAGTTACTGATGATGCTACCTCCGGTGCCGGTGTTGCTAAGAGACGGGGCCTAGACCGAGTCAGGGGTGGAGCATGTGCTGCTGCGAGGGGTCTTGCTAGGCCATGATTGAGGAGCCACCAATAGCTCAGGTTGAGGAGCAGGCACCTGAGGCACCTGTAGCTACTCGTGCAGCGGAGGAGCTTAGACTCCCGCCGCTCGTACTCCAGAGCAGCTGACCTATGTTTATCAGGATCCGAGTGTTATGCCAGTGTAGCCCGTGTTTACGGTTAAGCCTGAGGTCAGGTGTAACACCCCGAAAAAATTTGAAGTATTTCAGTGTAAAGCCCTGTTAATTTTGCAAGTGAATTCAAGGTTTCGTGGTTTGGACTTTTTAGGTTAAACAATGCACCGAAAAGTAAAGAAACATCTTTGGCGGAAAAATGCATTTCTGTGGTCCATTATGCGACCGCAGAACCACTCTGCGGGCCGCATAATGGCCGCAGAAGTGAGCAGGAGAAGGGCCAGTCTGGGGGAAATTATGCGGTCGACTATGCGACCACATAACTATTATACGGTGCATTATGCGATCGCATACAAGTTATGCATACCGGATAGTGACCACATACACGGACAGATTTTTGATGGTTTTGGTCTGTAATTATGCGACCAATATGGTGTCCGCATATCCATTATATGCGACCGCAGAACCTGTTCTGGAGCTCCATTTTTGGGTTTTTAAAACACGACCGTACTTCGTTAAATACACGCTTTGGGTCATTTTTGAGTAAAATTATGATGTTTTAGAGAGAAGGGAGAGTATTTTAGAGAGAGAGGAAACCCTAGGCTAATTATACATCAAGTCTTGCTCAAATCTTGGATGATTAACAAGGAAAACCCACAAGTTCTTCATTTAAGAGGTAAGGTTCCATACCCTTATTTTCAATTTCGTATTTGGGTAGAAGATGGTTGATTAGGAGTATGATTCATGGGTATGAGATTATTATTTATACATGCGTGTACCAATAAGAATTGTGGAAAGATTGTTGAGCTGAAATAAGTAAGGATTGGATTGTGGAGTGAAGGAAATCTTGTAGAAGAACCTTGTGGTTAAATTTGCACACCTAATATTTGATAAAATGCTCAAATGAGCCGAAAGCATGAATATCTTCCTAATTATGGTTCAATTTTGTTATGTCTCAAACTAGACCGGGATTGCTAAGAATTCCGGATCATTCTAGAGTTAAGGAAGCTCGATTGAGGTATGTTGGCTAAACTTTCTCTCTTGGAATCGAATTCCATAATATTTCCATAAGTTTTAAAGTATGGGTTGCATATTAAAAGGTTATGTCTTTGCGTCGTGTTTCAATGAAATATAGTATGCCAAATTGTGTGAGAAAATTTCAATATTCTTAAGACTCTTAATTGGTCATATGTGTACCTAAAGTCTTGATTTGGAAATGTCTTATTGTTGATAATCTATAAAGATGGTTGGAAGTGAAATAAGTTAATTGTGATATATAGTGTGGCCAACGTGCCAAGAATTTAAGTTATGATTGTATCTAGTAGTGCAAATGATTTGAGAAGATGCGATAAAGGATATGAAATGTGCCTCGACTCAATTGTATAAAAATGACTTCGAAGATAGAATTACCTAAAAGCTTTTGTACTCAATTCATGCCCATTAGTGTTTGCTTTAACTAATGCTTTGCTTTATAAATATATCTAGTGTGATTCGGGTCTATATAATCATGTGTTGAACTGGAACATTGTCATTACTAGGGAAGAGCATTGTATGAATAAATGGTGTATTGATTGTTTATGATTTTCATGTGTGTTTCTAGTGTCGGATGGTATGCCTCATTCTTTGGGAAGAAACCATTTGTGTTTGAAGTTTCCATTTCAAATGGATTTGAAGTATATGATTTCTGAAATATCTTATATGTTGATACTTGATGGTGATCTTTGAAATTGGAAGAGGTGAAACTTTGGAATATCTCAGCACCTATCATGTGCGTACCTGTCAATTGAAAGGGGCCACTTGTCTGCATAAAGTTTCTGAGAAATTTGAGGTTTTCCCAAATTCACCACGGGAAGATCTATTTGTTCGCCCATCTCAGTATGACTTTCATGTCCACCAAGATCCTGCCTCAGTGAGTAACTAACATTGTTACTAGTATTGTAGTTGCACATGAAGTGGCCCAGTATTGCAACTTGAGAATTGTTATGGAAAGTGTTCATAGCTCATAGCTCATAGCAAAGTGTTCATTCTCTCTAACCAATACATGAGTTCATCCCAACTTTAAGATGTCCTATCTACATGATTTCACTCGTGTGTGGTTGAAAGTTAAACAGCTTTATGATAAGCATATTGATTTGAAAGACAAGTTTGTTGTATCTCCAGTCCTCTCATATAGGATCAACTATTGCGAAGGGTTAAGCTATTAGAATTATAATAATATACAAGTTCTCAACTTCTTTTTCATCCTCCTAGGCTTGTGGCATAGATTCCTTTTGCTAGTTACTGTTCAGAGCATAATGCAACTTCATGTATTTTGAAACCCATATCACATTCAGGGTGCTAGAATATTCTCATTTCGAGTTAAACTGATTTTCCCTACACTCCAGGGGGGCGACTTGTGTCACATAAGTGTTATCTCTCTTTGAGGCCTACTATTGCCAAATAAGGCACGAATGGAATGAAACAATTGTTGATGTCCTTTTCGTGACTCATTTCTTTTAAATCTCAGAATCATGAACATTTTCCCTACGTTATCAATGCCTACTAGGAAACTCTATGTTTCGTTTGTTGAACTAATGATGTCACCACATCGAATCACCATGTCAGCGCTATTGGTAGTGACCTTCATGTCTCTTAGGATATAACCTCCTGAAATGCCGGGCTCAGCACATTGATGGATTCTTGAATAATTCCAGCGAAATCTCGAACCTCGTTGTTCCTATTTGTAGCAAATCTATCGAGTATTATACGTTGAGGCATGTCAAACAAGAAGCATCATCCCGTGATCAAATCTATGGGATAGGAAATTTTATGGTCATAGTCAAGCTAGCACATCTTAGAGAAATTGTTGGAGGTTGCTAAAGGTTTAGTTTGGGTGTTTGGCATGAAGATTTATAGTTGAAGAAAGTGAATGGGTTATTCTCAATATTTTCTGCATGAGGATGTTATGTGAATTGTTAATAAAGGTAAAGTATATGAAGTCACGTTAGGCCTTATGAAATTTTGAAAGGAAATAGGCTAAACTAAGAGTATTATGTTTCCCTATTATTGTTCTCCGTGTACCCGGTGTTTCATGTGTCTATGTCTAATAAGGTGAAGATATGGGATAATGGAATTGTGATGAGCAACTACTTGCTATCCTTGTTAGAAAAGTCTGAGAGTTGAGATTGTCTCCGTTAATGTGTTATGGCGAAGTCTGTAAGTCGAGGAGACCACATGGAGGGGCAAAAGTGTTAAGGAAATAAAATGTTCCCACGTGAGTGTATAGTTAAATGATTGTGATTTGAAAGGTACTTCTGTGTGTTATGATTTAAATATGTGTAGCTGATGTCCAGATACCACTCTTGATAGTATAATGCCTGTAATGATGAGATTAGTGACGTTGTTATACATAGTGATGTTTTGTCAAGTTGTGGATGTGTTGTTAGGAATTGTTTTGGTGTTACTCTGGCAGGTGGATAGGCCCAGTTACAGGGGAGACTCTGGAAAAGTTTTTAGAAATTTAGGGAGTTAGCCAAATTTTGATACTACTGGTGTGTGTGAACCAACAGGTGAACCACATTGAATGCTAATTACAGATTTTGACCCTCATTCGAGGACGAATGATCCTAAGCGGGGGAGAATGTAACATCCCGGAAAATTTTTAGTGTAAAGCTCCATGATTTCGCAAGTGAAATCAAGGTTTCATAGTTCGGACTTTTTAGGTTGAACAATGCACCGGAAAGTAAAGGAAAATTTTTGGCGGCAAAACGCATTTCTACGGTCCATTATGCGACCGCAGAACCACTCTGCGGGCCGCATAATGGCCGCAGAAGTGAGTAGGAGAAGGGCCAGTCTGGGGGCAATTATGCGGTCGACTATGCGACCGCATAACTGTTATACGGTGCATTATGCGATCGCATAACAGTTATGTGAACCGGATAGTGACCACATACACGGACAGATTTTTGATTGTTTTGGTCTGTAATTATGCGACCGATATGCGGTCGCATATGCGATCACAGAACCTGTTCCGGAGCTCTATTTTTGGGTTTTTAAAGCACGGCCCTACTTCGTTAAATACACGCTTTGGGTCATTTTTGAGTAAAATTATGATGTTTTAGAGAGAAAGGAGAGTGTTTTAGAGAGAGAGGAAACCCTAGGCTAATTATTCATCAAGTCTTGCTCAAATCTTGGATGATTAACAAGGAAAACCCACAAGTTCTTCATTTAAGAAGTAAGGTTCCATACCCTAGTTTTCAATTTCGTATTTGGGTAGAAGATGGTTGATTAGGAGTATGATTCATGGGTATGAGATTATTATTTATACATGCGTGTACCAATAAGAATTGTGGAAAGATTGTTGAGCTGAAATAAGTAAGGATTGGGTTGTGGAGTGAAGGAAATCTTGTGGTTAAATTTGCACACCTAATATTTGATAAAATGCTCAAATGAGCCGAAAGCATGAATATCTTCCTAAGTATGGTTCAATTTTGTTATGTCTGAAACTAGACCGGGATTGCTAAGAATTCCAGATCATTTTAGAGTTAAGGAAGCTCGATTGAGGTATGTTGGCTAAACTTTCTCTCTTGGAATCGAATTCCATAATATTTTCATAAGTTCCAAAGTATGGGTTGCGTATTAAAAGGATATGGCTTTGAGTCGTGTTTAAATGAAAGATAGTATGCCAAATTATGTGAGAAAATCTCAATATTCTTAAGACTCTTAATTGCTCATATGTCTACCTAAAGTCTTGATTTGGAAATGTCTTATTGTTATGAGCCTCGACTCAATTGGTTAAAAATGATTTCGAAGATTGAATTGTCTAAAAGCTTTTGTATTAAATTCATGCCCATTAGTGGCTGCTTTAACTAATGCTTTGATTTATAAATATATCCAGTGTGATTCGAGTTCTATATACTCATGTGTTGAAATTGTACATTGTCATTTCTGGGGAAGAGTATTGCAATAGTAAATGGTGTATTGACTGTTTATAAATTTTCATGTGTGTTTCTCATATTGGTTGGTATGCCTTATTCTTTGGGAATAAACCATTTGTGTTTGAAGTTTCAATTTCAAATGGATTTGAAGTATATGATTTCTGAAATATCCTATATGTTGATACTTGATGGTGATCGTTGAAATTGAAAGAGGTGAAAGTGTGGAATATGAAATACGGCCATCTTGCTAGGAATAAAGAATCTTGTGAATGGCCTAATGAGCCAAGGAAATATTGTCGTTATGAATGACTGGAAATACTAATGAGAATTTATACAAAGTGAAGAGATGTTGAGGTGAGTACAATTGTATTTATGATATTTCTATTTGCAAATCAAATCAAAAATATTTTTGGGAGCATCATTAGCAATACCAAGGAAGGGTGGGTCATAAGGCCCACACCTGAAACTACGCGTACCGGTGTAGGGGTGGATAGGGATTATTCCCCTTATTTTGGGATGAAATTGGAACCTTTGGAAATAGTGACATTATTCCCCTTAATTGGGATGAAACTGGAACCTTTGTGGATTGGAAAAGTCAACCCACACGGCATATGTGGGAACGTGGCCTAGCTGATCGGGTGGAGATTAGATGCCATTTTGTGCATATGGTGGTACTACTCTTGGTAACAACTTTCTTTCGCGTCACATGTCAAACCACACTGTTCGTGGGGAGATGACCTAGCCGATCGGGCGTGATCGGACTCCGTGCTACCAAAGATGGTGGTATATCGGTCCCAATGATCTCCCAACCAAAATTATATATATGAAGTTCGCATTTTGAAAATTATTATGTTTTAATTGGACGTTTGGATATTGTTGATTATGACTTGCTGTTTCTATGTGTTGCCTTTTTTATATGGGCATTCTATTTTGAAAGAGGATTTTTAGCTATACATACTAGTGTTATTCGATAGTACTAACGTCCCTTTTGCCGGGGGCGCTGCATCTTTAATGGATGCATGTGGTTCTTCAGCAGGCGACATTGATCAGTGATAGCAGTACACTCTTTTCAGCTGATTTGGTGAGCCCCACTTTATTTTGGGGTCATGTATCTTTTGTTCCTCATGTACTGCATTTTGAGGTATAGCCGGGGCCTTGTTGCCGGCATTTCCATATTACTCTTCTATTTTACTTAGAGTCTCCGTATACAGGTTATGGGTTATGGTTGATGTTGGGAATTGAACTAGAAATGTTGGTACTTGGAAATTACATTTTTCATTAATTCTATAAACTCATAATGTTTTGGAAATTATGAATGAAGCTGCTAATGAGAATGAAAAGGAAGTTGTTAATAAAGTCTTTTCAGTGATTTATTAATGGAGTACATATCCTCTTTATTCATGGATGAGTTTGGGTAGAAGGAAGTCTAATAGCTTGCTCGGCCGGGTTCTCTCGGTTGAGCGCCGGTCGCGCTCCCCGAGTTTAGGGCGTGACAAACTTGGTATCAGAGCCTAAGGTTTTAAAGTGTCATTGGATGTTTCGGAGCCGTGTCTAGTAGAGTCCTTCTTATCGGTGTGTTATCGACCACATCTATAATAAGGAGGCTACTTGGACATTTAGGAATTTCACACTTCTTTGATACTCCAGATCGTGCGATAGAGCTCACGATAGGAAGCTAATTTTTTGTTATGTCTCATGATTTTATTTAGATGAGTAATCCACGAGTTTAAAACAACGAGGAGGGAATGACCGCTGCATTGAATCTGGGGGAGATTACGCAATAGTTCATTGGGAGAATGCGTCGAGCCATGGACGGGTTGGAAGAACTTGTTGCTAAGGGAAGTGTCCTTATTCCTACCACTGGCACCGCACCACCGGATCGTATGGTGAGAGAATTTAAGAAACGAAAGAGGGTTGTTGGTGCTAATGAACTAGATTGTGTGATTTGCAAGAAGCGACACTTGGGAACATGTTGGATGACCCTTGAAATATGTTATGGCTGTGGAAAGAGGGGGCACAAGAAGAACAAATGCCCTAGGTTGGGTACACCCATCCAGTTATGTCCATCATGCGGGAAGGAATATTTGGCATCGTGTTGTGAGTATGCTCAGCAGCGCGTTAGAGGTGGTATCTTTGGGCAATTCCGTAGACAGGTTGTGGGTTATGGTTGATGTTGGGAATTGAACTAGAAATGTTGGTACTTGGAAATTACGCTTTTCATTAATTCTATAAACTCGTAATATTTTGGAAATTATGAATGAAGCTGCTAATGGGAATGAAAAGGAAGTTGTTAATAAAGTCTTTTCAGTGATTGATTAATGGAGTACATCTCCTCTTTATTCATGGATGAGTTTGGGTAGAAGGAAGTAGGCTTGCTCGGCCAGGTTCTCTCGGTTGAGCGCCGGTCACGCTCCCCGAGTTTGGGGCGTGACAACACTAGTGTCCGTTGATCCCCGTACTCGATTCCAACTTAATCTTTGGGCTTTTACTCAGACTTCAAAGCTCCAAAATAGGGTGAATTCATCCTATACCATCTACTTAGTTCGTAATCACTCCTACAAGGCATAAAACACATAATTAGTGCAAAACACTAGCGATTAAATATCACGACCCAAAATCCAACTAGTAGTGATGGCACCTAACCCAACCCACTAGGTAAACCAGTTAACCACTAACCAATTCCAATAATAATTAATAAATTAATTAAGTAAAGAAATATCTGAATCTAATACATTCCCCAAGGACTAGTAGTACAAATCATAAGCTTCTAAAAATAGAGTTTACAAAGTTGGTATGAAGTAAATACATCATTTGTTTGGAAATTACATAAATAGAGTTTTATGAATCTAAGGTTGCCATGAACAAGATTTAGCTACAACCGGAACGCAGGTACACCTTCAGATCCAGCTCCCAACAAACATAGCAACATCATCAGCTAACATCTGCACGCAAGGTGCAGAAGTGTAGTATGAGTACAACCAACCCCATATACTCAATAAGTAACAACCCTGACCTTAGGTTGAAAGTAGTGACGAGCTAACACAAGGGTTGGTTCCAACACAATTATTACACAACAATTCATAACAGCATAGTACAAGTAATAAAATAAGTAACTCAAAGATGAAATAAAAGTTTGACCGGGAGTGGACGTTTTATATATCGGGGTCTGATTCCGATTCTGGAAGTTGGAGCAGGTCCGTAATATCGAATATGACTTGTATGAAAAATTTGATATCAAGCGGACGTGATTTGATAGGTTTCAGCATCGGTTGTGGAAGTTTGATGTTTTCTGGTGTATCGGTCACCAGCAAATTATTTTTCGCGATCGTGAAGTATGTCCCGCGTTCACGTAGAGTTGAGGAAAGTCTTCTTCGCGTTCGCGTAAGGAGGATCTCGTTTGCGTAGTGATGAGGTTGGCTGCTGGGAGTTGGAGCATTCTTCTATGCGATTGTGGAAGGTGAGTCGTGTTCGCGAAGCCTTGGCAGCAGTGGTCATCGCGTTCGCGTGGGGTGTATCACGAACGCGTAGAGTCTTTTCTTGCAGTGTGAGTTTTATTCATCACGAACGTGATGAATTTCCCGCGTTCGCGAAAGAGTGAGTCTGGGCAGATTATAAAGTAAACTATTTTGAGGGTTTCAACCATTTTTACATTTTTGGAGCTGTGGAGCTCGAATTGAGGCGATTCTTGAAGCACTTTTCACCATATGAATTGGGGTAAGTGTTCTCCACTCGATTTTGGTTATATTTCACGAATCTACCTTCATTTTGGTAATTAGATTGTGAATTTTAAAGAAGAAATTGAGGGTTTTGGCATAAACTTTCATAATATGAATTTGTTAGTTTTGAACATCGAATTGTTGTCAGATTTGAGTGAAACTAGTAGGGTTGGACTCGTAATTGAATGGGTTGTCAGATTTTGTGAGTTTTGTTGGGTTACGAGGCGCGGTCCCGGGGGTGAGTTTTGGCCAATTTTGGGTTTTGATTAAGGATTCGATCTTTATCATTTGCAATTTGTTTCCTTGGGCTTTATTTGACGTATTTGAGTTGCTTTTGGCTCGTTTTAAGCCGTTTGGATGTCGCTACGCGCGTAATGGAATTTTTGAAGCTTTGCTTGGCTTGCTCGGTATTGGAATTTGCTTGTTCGAGGTAAGTAACTCTTCTAATCTTGGAGCTGAGGGTATGAACCCTGAATATACGTGTTATGTGTTTGGTGCTGAGGTGACGTACATGATAGGTAACAGGCGTGTGGCCGTGCACCATGTGAGATATGACTCTGTTATTCCTGTGGTACTGTGTAGCTACCTGCATTTATCTGAAAGCATGAAATTTCTACGTGCTGGAGTTATCGATTTGTGATTCATGTTAGAAACCATGTCTAGGCTACATGCTTAAATAAGATTTCATGATTTCGGATAAGTTCACGTAACTACATAGTGCTACAGATATAACAGAGTCACAGCTCACATGGTGCACGCCCACACGCCCATCACCTGGCATGTGCGTCACCTCAACACCAAACACATAACATGTATATTCAGGGTTCATAACCTCAGCTCCAAGATTAGAAGAGTTACTTACCTCGAACAAGCAAATTCCAATACCGAGCAAGC
>AWOL01S0005282.1:0-66293 GCA_000715115.1 Nicotiana otophora
GTGCACACATATATATAACAAAATCCAAAGATAAATATATCTAATCGTCAAATTGGTATATAAATATTAGATGTACTAACATATTTTCGTTTGCAAATGCTTTTGGAAAGCTATAGTCGTGGATTGCAAATTGTTTTGGAAAACCTACTAAATTCTTTGATTTTGGGGTTCATGAGAGAGAGGGTTAATTTTTTTGAATTCATAAAAATAAATTTTGTAATTAAAAAATGCATCTATTATATCTATAGATCATTAAAAGTTCTCCGAACAATATTACTAATTGGAGATCTGGCCAATAAATATTTCTATATGAGACTTGAGGCGGATATAGAGTGATGATATCGGATTTATCTCAACCCAATACTTCGATGCAAATCATATATTTATACGTAAATATTCATTAATAGATTACAGGAAATAATACTTAAAAAATTTTATCCCATAATTTTATATATACAATAGGTACAATGCTAAGAATTTTAAAGATTAAACTTATAGAAATTAGATCATAAATCTGTCGTTGTCTGAGACAGGCAACTAATGTATTCCTTATTGTTGGAAAAAATAATAATCCCGCCCAGGAATAATATTCACGATAAATAATAATAACACAAGAGAGTAACAACGACACCGACTCTTTGAATAGGTAAAATACAATACCCGAGCGGAGCAATATAATCACTATAATACCACAACTTAGTAGTGTCAAGAGACTACTACAATCTTGAAAGAAATAACACTCTTTATTTAAAACACTTCACTACAATATTACTCGCACTCACTATTTATCTCACAGACTACAATCTGTGGATTACTCTTTCTAACTTCTATTGCTTCTCTCTTATTTTGGTATGATAGAAATGAAGAATGGAGGCCTCTATTTATAGTAAGAGATGCCATTCAACTACTACAAAGAAGATGTCTTGTTGTTAATTTAGTCCTATAATTTTTCAACAAAGTTAGGCACCTCCCATTTTCTTCAACAAAGTTGTCAATAAAGTTAGGCACCTCCCATTTTTTTAATAAAGCTGTCAACAAAATTAGGCACTCCCATTTTATTCAACAAAGTTAGGCACCTCCCATTTTCTTCTTTGTTTTTCTTTAATATGAGCCCCACAAATCTCTCCCTTAATTTTGATTTTTCTTTTTCATTCCAAGACTTGATCTCAATCTCTGAAAATCCTCAAACTTAAGAGGTTTTGTAAAGATATATGCAGCCTAATCATGAGACTTCACATATTTGAGCTTGACTTCTTTCTTGGCAATGCACTCTCTGATGAAGTGATATATTGTATCTATATGCTTGCTTCGATCATGATACACCGGATTCTTGGCGAGTGCCTGTGCAGATTTGTTATCAATACAAATCTCTATAGCTTCAATTTGTGGCAAATTGAGCTCCTTCAAAAATCTTCTTAGCCAAATAGCATAACAGGTACATGATGTTGCTGCTATATATTCGGCTTCACAAGTCGAGAGAGTAACTATGGACTGTTTCTTTGAACTCCAAGAAATAACAGAATCACCTAAGAAAAAAACAAAGCCAGTTGTGCCTTTTCTATCATCAATATCTCTCGCATAATCACTATCATAAAATCCCATAAGGTTGAAATCATTAGAAGAAGAATAAAATAACCCAAAGTCGATCGTACCTTTTAGGTAACGAAGTATTCTTCTAGTGAATTTCAAATGGGTGAAGGTAGGAGCTTCCATGAAGCGGCTTACTACTCCACCTGCAAAGAGTATATCTGGCCTGGTACAAGTCAAGTACCTCAAACTTCCCACAAGGCTTTTAAAAAATATGGGATCCACATTTTTTCCATTATCAAACTTGGACAATTTTGCCTCACTCTCCATCGGTGTGTTCACGGGGTTGCAATCGAGCATGTTGAATTTCTTCAAGATCTCCTTTGTATAGCTTTCTTGAGAGATGAAAATTCCATCCTCCATCTGCTTCACTTCTAGGCCCAAGTAGTATGACATGAGCCCTACATCTGTCATCTCGAACTCACGAGAACTATCTTAATTAAAAGCTTCAAACAAACTTGGGTTATTACGCGTGAAAATAAGATCATCAACATAAAGATAAACAAGTAAGATATCTCCATTAGTATGAACTTTAAGGTAAAGAGCATATTCATAGAGACAACGAGTAAACCCATTGTTTTGAAAATACTTGTCGATGCAACTATTCCATGCTCGTGGGGCTTGTTTTAATCCATATAAAGCTTTCTTCAACCGCAACACTTTATCTTCATGGTTTTTGACCACAAAGCCGAATGGTTGTTCAACATAGACTTCTTCTTCAAGATGGCCATTCAAAAAAGCTGACTTGACATTTAGTTGATGGATCTTTCACTTCATTTGCGCTACCAAAGAGATAAGAAAATGAATCGTCTCCATGCAGGCAACAGGTGCATAGACTTAGTCATAGTCAATGCCTGGCTTTTGCTTGTAGCCTTTAGCCACAAGTTATGCCTTGTATCTCTCCACATCTCTATCAGCATTCTTCTTTGCCTTGTATACCCATTTAACTCCAATTGCTCGATGACCCTTGGGAAGTGATGTTAACTCTCAAGTGTTGTTCTTCTCTATTGACTCGATCTCCTCCTGCATAGATTGTCTCCACGTTTTATCTTCAACAGCTTCATCAAAGTTCATTGGTTCACTATCAGCAAAGAGACAATATAAAAAATCAAAATTAGTAACTTCCTCTGTGTCCTCATAGAGTTCTTGAATACTCCTTATCCTTTGCGGGTTTCTCATTTGAACTTTCTTGAGAAGAGGGAGATGCAACATTTATTGGAGAAGGAGGTGGAGTTGTATCCTGCACAGGTTCCACGATCTCTGGTTCTTTTTCATCACCAAAGTATGGAAGAAAATCATATGAAGTTTCTTCCTGAGCTTTCCAGTTCCCTGCCAATTCTTCATCAAATTCAACATTGCGACTTACCACCATCTTGCCGCTACTTGGGTTGTATAGCTTGCAGCCTTTTGAACTCATATCATAGCCAACAAACACATGCTTGACACTTCGATCGTCAAGCTTCGCTCTCCCTTGATGTGGTACATGAGCATAGGCTAATTCTCCCAAAGATTCTCAAGTGCTTGACACTTGGCTTTCTTCCACTCCATGCTTCTTGAGGAGTTTGATCTCTAACATTCTTTGTTGGATACTTATTGTTCAAATAAACTGCACAAGATACAGCTTCTGCCCAAAATTCCTTGGGCATATTTTTAGCTTTTAACATACATCTAGCCATATTAAGAATCGTTCGATTCTTTCTCTCTGCAACTCCATTTTGTTGGGGTGAATAAGGTACCGTTAGAGGGCGACGAATTCCATAAGATTTACAAAAGTCATTAAATTCCTTTGAAGTGAATTCGCCTTCTCTATCGGACCTTAAAGCTTTTATTTCATAGCCACTTTCTTTTTCTACAAGTACTTTAAAATTTTTAAAAGTAGCCAAAGCTTCAGATTTTTGGTTCAAGAAATAAACCCAAGTTTTTCTACTAAAGTCATCAATGAAAAATAGAAAATATTTACTTTTACCAAAGGAAGGTAGATTAACTGGTCCTCACACATCAGTGTGAACAAGCTGAACCGGCTTGGTTGATCTTGACATGACCTCCTTTGGAAAACTCATCCTTGCATGTTTTCCAAGAAGACAAGCTTCACACAATATATTGGGATGGCTTATTGATGGTACCCATGCACCATGTTCTTTTCTCCCATTGATTTGAACGCTTCAAAATTTAAGTGCCCAAATCGCATGTGCCAACATCATGATTCATCTTCCACATTAGCCTTCAAACACTTTGCATCAATTGTCTTATGATTCAGAGAGAATAATCTATTCTTAGCCATATGCACTTTAGCAATTAGAATTCCACTTGAATCTCTAAGCCAAAGATGCATATTTTTCATGTGGATGTCATATTCCTTTTCAAGAAGTTGGCCCAAACTCAAAATATTACTTTTTAATTTTGGGACATAATAAACATCTTGAATTAACTTGTGACTACCATCTTTACAGGAGATCAGAATCGTACATATCCCTTCAATTTGAATCTTTGAGGTATCTCCAAAGGACACATTACCTTTTACCGTTTTATTAATCTCCACAAACTTCTCTTTGCATCCACACATATGATTGCTTTCTCCATTGTCCAAATACCACGAGCTGCAATCATCCTTCTCTTCTTCCTTGAGTGGCATCAACAACGTTGACTCAACTTCTTCTTTCTAGTCGTCAACAAGGTTAGCTTTTTCTTCAACATTGCTACGACATTTTCAAGAGTAATGGCCAAATTTATGACAATTATAACACTCAATGTTTGATTTGTCATACCTTTGTCCTTTATTTGCTTGGTGGTAGCCACATCCTCTTCCTCCTCCATGTTCACGACCACGACCTCTGAATGTCTGGTGGATTTTAACTTCATTGTTGAAGTTGTTAGCGTTGCTTCTTCCTCTTCCATGACTTCCACGACCTCATCCCCGTCCATTCTCTCGATAGCTCTTTTCACCTCCATAATCTTTGAAGGATGCCTGAGTTTTAAGAAGTTGCTCCAATGGCACTTCTTGTCTCCTCTTGATCTTTTCTTCATGGCCCTGTAAAGAACCCTCCAATTGCTCTACCATCATAGAGTATAAAGTTTTAGACTCCTCAATAGCACACACCACACAATCAAATTTAGGTGTTAAAGTGCGAAGGATCTTTTCTACTACACGGACATCTTTTATGTCCTCCCCATATCTTCTTAATTGATTTACAACAGCCTTCACTTTTNCTTGCCGCTACTTAGGTTGTATAGCTTGCAGCCTTTTGAACTCGTATCATAGCCAACAAACACATGCTTGACACTTTGATCGTCAAGCTTCGCTCTCCCTTGATGTGGTACATGAGCATAGGCTATGCTCCCAAAGATTCTCAAGTGCTTGACACTTGGCTTTCTTCCACTCCATGCTTCTTGAGGAGTTTGATCTCTAACATTCTTTGTTAGATACTTGTTGTTCAAATAAACTGCACAAGATACAGCTTCTGCCCAAAATTCCTTGGGCATATTTTTAGCTTTTAACATACATCTAGCCATACTAAGAATCGTTCGATTCTTTCTCTCTGCAACTCCATTTTGTTGGGGTGAATAAGGACCGTTAGAGGGTGACGAATTCCATAAGATTTACAAAAGTCATTAAATTCCTTTGAAGTGAATTCGCCTTCTCTATCGGACCTTAAAGCTTTTATTTCATAGCCACTTTCTTTTTCTACAAGTACTTTAAAAAATTTAAAAGTAGCCAAAGCTTCAGATTTTTGGTTCAAGAAATAAACCCAAGTCTTTCTACTAAAGTCATCAATGAAAAATAGAAAATATTTACTTTTACCAAAGGAAGGTGGATTAATTGGTCCACACACATCAGTGTGAACAAGCTGAAGCGGCTTGGTTGATCTTGCCATGATCTCCTTTGGAAAACTCCTCCTTGTATGTTTTCCAAGAAGACAAGCTTCACACAATATATTGGGATGGCTTATTGATGGTATCCCATGCACCATGTTCTTTTCTCCCATTGATTTGAACGCTTCAAAATTTAAGTGCCCAAATCGCATGTGACAACACCATGATTCATCTTGCACATTAGCCTTCAAACACTTTGCATCAATTGTCTTAAGATTCAGAGAGAATAATCTATTCTTAGCCATATGCACTTTAGCAAATAGAATTCCACTTGAATCTCTAAGCCAAAGATGCATATTTTTCATGTGGATGTCATATTCCCTTTCAAGAAGTTGGCCCAAACTCAAAATATTACTTTTTAATTTTGGGACATAATAAACATCTTGAATTAACTTGTGACTACCATCTTTAAAGGAGATCAGAATCGTACATATCCCTTCAATTTGAATCTTTGAGGTATCTCCAAAGGACACATTACCTTTCACCGTTTTATTAATCTCCACAAACTTCTCTTTGCATCCACACATATGATTGCTTTCTCCAAATACTACGAGCTGCAATCATCCTTGTCTTCTTCCTTGAGTGGCATCAACAGCGTTGACTCAACTTCTTCTTTCTAGTCGTCAACAAGGTTAGCTTTTTCTTCAACATTGCTACGACATTTTCAAGAGTAATGGCCAAATTTATGACAATTATAACACTCAATTTTTGATTTGTCATACCTTTGTCCTTTATTTTCTTGGTGGTAGCCACATCCTCTTCCTCCTCCATGTTCACGACCACGACCTCTGAATGTCTGGTGGATTTTAACTTCATTGTTGAAGTTGTTGGCGTTGCTTCTTCCTATTCCATGACTTCCACGACCTCATCCCCGTCCATTCTCTCGATAGCTCTTTTCACCTCCATAATCTTTGAAGGATGCCTGAGTTTTAAGAATTTGCTCCAATATTACTTCTTGTCTTCTCTTGATCTTTTCTTCATGGCCCTGTAAAGAACCCTCCAATTGCTCTACCATCATAGAGTATAAAGTTTTAGACTCCTCAATAGCACACACCACACAATCAAATTTAGGTGTTAAAGTGCGAAGGATCTTTTCTACTACACGGACATCTTTTATGTCCTCCCCATATCTTCTTAATTGATTTACAACAGCCTTCACTTTTGAACAATAATCTAAAATACATTCGGATTCTTTCATTTTTAAAACTTCAAAATCAGCCCTTAGAGTTTGAAGTTTTACCTTCCTCACCTTGTCAACTCCTTGAAGAGAATTTTGTAAAATCTCCCAAGCTTCCTTTGAGGTGGAAGCATCTGCCACCTTCTCGAACATGGCATCATCCAGACATTGATGGTTGAGCGTGAGGGCTTGTTGATCCTTCTTCCTTATCTTTGCTAAGACATCCTTTTCATTTTGAGGCAGAGCTTCCTCATTATCGGGTTTTGCATACCCTCTATCTACGATTTTTCACACATCCTGAGAGCCAAGAATGTCTTTCATACGTAGACACCATTTCTCATAATTATCTTTTGTGAGACGGGGGTACTAAAAAGACAACGTACCATTATTTGCCATGGCTCTGATACCACATTGTTGGGAAAAATAATAATCCCGCACAGGAATAATATTCACGATAAATAATAATAACACAAGAGAGTAGCAACGACACCAACTCTTTTAATGGGTAAAATACAGTACCCGAGCGGAGCAATATAACCACTATAATATTACAACATAGTAGTGTCAAGAGACTACTACAATTTCGAAAGAAATAACACTCTTTATTTAAAACACTTCACTATATTATTACTCACACTCACTATTTATCTCACAGACTACAATCTGTGGATTACTCTCTCTAACTTCTATTGCTTCTCTCTTATTTGGGTGTGA
This sequence comes from Nicotiana otophora, assembly GCA_000715115.1. Lineage (NCBI taxonomy): Eukaryota > Viridiplantae > Streptophyta > Magnoliopsida > Solanales > Solanaceae > Nicotiana > Nicotiana otophora. The sequence goes on from AWOL01S0005282.1 coordinate 7,349, forward strand.
TTGAAATGAAGAATGAAGGCATCTATTTATAGTAAGCGATGTCATTCAACTACTATCAAGAAGATGTCTTGTTGTTGATTTAGTCCTATAATTTCTCAATAAAGTTAGGCACCTCCCATTTTCTTCAACAAAGATGTCAATAAAGTTAGACACCTCCCATTTTCTTCTTTGTTTTTCTTTAATATGAGCTCCACAAATCTCTCCCTTAATTTTGATTTTTCTTTTTCATTCCAAGACTTGATCTCAATCTCTGAAAATCCTCAAACTTAAGAGGTTTTGTAAAGATATATGCAGCCTGATCATGAGACTTCACATATTTGAGCTTGACTTCCTTCTTAGAAATGCACTCTCTGATGAAGTGATATATTGTATCTATATGCTTGCTTCGATCATGATACACCGGATTCTTGGCGAGTGCCTGTGCAGATTTGTTATCAATACAAATCTCTGTAGCTTCAATTTGTGGCAAATCGAGCTCCTTCAATAATCTTCTTAGCCAAATAGCATGACAGGTACATGATGTTGCAGCTATATATTCGGCTTCACAAGTCGAGAGAGTAACTATGGACTGTTTCTTTGAACTCCAAGAAATAACAGAATCACCTAAGAAAAAAACAAAGCCAGTTGTGCCTTTTCTATCATCAATATCTCTCGCATAATCACTATCACAAAATCCCATAAGGTTAAAATTATTAGAAGAAGAATAAAATAACCCAAAGTCGATCATACCTTTTAGGTAACGAAGTATTCTTCTAGTGACTTTCAAATGGGTGGAGGTAGGAGCTTCCATGAAGCGGCTTCCTACTCCAACTGCAAAGAGTATATCTGGCCTGGTACAAGTCAAGTACCTCAAACTTCCCACAAGGCTTTTAAACAATGTGGAATACACATTTTCTCCTTCATCAAACTTGTACAATTTTGTCTCACTCTCCATTGGTGTGTTCACGGGGTTGTAATCGAGCATGTTGAATTTCTTCAAGATCTCCTTTGTATAGATTTCTTGAGAGATGAAAATTCCATCCTCCATCTGCTTCACTTTTAGGCCCAAGTAGTATGACATGAGCCCTACATCTGTCATCTCGAACTCACGAGACATATCTTTCTTAAAAGTTTCAAACAAACTTGGGTTATTACGCGTGAAAATAAGATCATCAACATAAAGATAAACAAGTAAGATATCTCAATTATTATGAACTTTAAGGTAAAGAGCATATTCATGGAGACAACGAGTAAACCCATTGTTTTGAAAATACTTGTCGATGCAACTATTCCATGCTCGTGGGGCTTGCTTTAATCCATATAAAGCTTTCTTCAACCGCAACACTTTATCTTCATGGTGTTTGACCACAAAGCCCAATGGTTGTTCAACATAGATTTCTTCTTCAAGATAGCCATTCAAAAAAGCTGACTTGACATCTAGTTGATGGATCTTCCACTTCATTTGCGCCGCCAAAGAGATAAGTAAATGAATCATCTCCATGTAGGCAACAGGTNTTCATCTCCATGCAGGCAACAGGTGCATAGACTTCTTCATAGTCAATTCCTTGCTTTTGCTTGTAGCCTTTAGCCACATGTCGTGCCTTATATCTCTCCACATCTCTATCAACATTCTTCTTTGCCTTGTATACCCATTTAACTCCAATTGCTCGATGACCCTTGGGAAGTGTTGTTAACTCTCAAGTGTTGTTCTTCTCTATTGACTCGATCTCCTCCTGCATAGATTGTCTCCACCTTTTGTCTTCAACAGCTTCATCAAAGTTCATTGGTTCACTATCAGCAAAGAGACAATGTAAAAAAATCAAAATTAGTAACTTTCTCTGTGTCCTCATAGAGTTCTTGAATTCTCCTTATCCTTTGCGGTTTCTCATTTGAACTTTCTTGAGAAGAGGGAGATGCAACATTTATTGGAGAAGGAGGTGGAGTTGTATCCTACACAGGTTCCACGATCTCTGGTTCTTTTTCATCACCAAAGTATGGAGGAAAATCATATTAAGTTTCTTCCTGAGCTTCCCAGTTCCATGCCAATTCTTCATCAAATTCAACATCGCGACTTACCACCATCTTGCCGCTACTTAGGTTGTATAGCTTGCAGCCTTTTGAACTCGTATCATAGCCAACAAACACATGCTTGACACTTTGATCGTCAAGCTTCGCTCTCCCTTGATGTGGTACATGAGCATAGGCTATGCTCCCAAAGATTCTCAAGTGCTTGACACTTGGCTTTCTTCCACTCCATGCTTCTTGAGGAGTTTGATCTCTAACATTCTTTGTTAGATACTTGTTGTTCAAATAAACTGCACAAGATACAGCTTCTGCCCAAAATTCCTTGGGCATATTTTTAGCTTTTAACATACATCTAGCCATACTAAGAATCGTTCGATTCTTTCTCTCTGCAACTCCATTTTGTTGGGGTGAATAAGGACCGTTAGAGGGTGACGAATTCCATAAGATTTACAAAAGTCATTAAATTCCTTTGAAGTGAATTCGCCTTCTCTATCGGACCTTAAAGCTTTTATTTCATAGCCACTTTCTTTTTCTACAAGTACTTTAAAAAATTTAAAAGTAGCCAAAGCTTCAGATTTTTGGTTCAAGAAATAAACCCAAGTCTTTCTACTAAAGTCATCAATGAAAAATAGAAAATATTTACTTTTACCAAAGGAAGGTGGATTAATTGGTCCACACACATCAGTGTGAACAAGCTGAAGCGGCTTGGTTGATCTTGCCATGATCTCCTTTGGAAAACTCCTCCTTGTATGTTTTCCAAGAAGACAAGCTTCACACAATATATTGGGATGGCTTATTGATGGTATCCCATGCACCATGTTCTTTTCTCCCATTGATTTGAACGCTTCAAAATTTAAGTGCCCAAATCGCATGTGACAACACCATGATTCATCTTGCACATTAGCCTTCAAACACTTTGCATCAATTGTCTTAAGATTCAGAGAGAATAATCTATTCTTAGCCATATGCACTTTAGCAAATAGAATTCCACTTGAATCTCTAAGCCAAAGATGCATATTTTTCATGTGGATGTCATATTCCCTTTCAAGAAGTTGGCCCAAACTCAAAATATTACTTTTTAATTTTGGGACATAATAAACATCTTGAATTAACTTGTGACTACCATCTTTAAAGGAGATCAGAATCGTACATATCCCTTCAATTTGAATCTTTGAGGTATCTCCAAAGGACACATTACCTTTCACCGTTTTATTAATCTCCACAAACTTCTCTTTGCATCCACACATATGATTGCTTTCTCCAAATACTACGAGCTGCAATCATCCTTGTCTTCTTCTTTGAGTGGCATCAACAGCGTTGACTCAACTTCTTCTTTCTAGTCGTCAACAAGGTTAGCTTTTTCTTCAACATTGCTACGACATTTTCAAGAGTAATGGCCAAATTTATGACAATTATAACACTCAATTTTTGATTTGTCATACCTTTGTCCTTTATTTTCTTGGTGGTAGCCACATCCTCTTCCTCCTCCATGTTCACGACCACGACCTCTGAATGTCTGGTGGATTTTAACTTCATTGTTGAAGTTGTTGGCGTTGCTTCTTCCTATTCCATGACTTCCACGACCTCATCCCCGTCCATTCTCTCGATAGCTCTTTTCACCTCCATAATCTTTGAAGGATGCCTGAGTTTTAAGAATTTGCTCCAATATTACTTCTTGTCTTCTCTTGATCTTTTCTTCATGGCCCTGTAAAGAACCCTCCAATTGCTCTACCATCATAGAGTATAAAGTTTTAGACTCCTCAATAGCACACACCACACAATCAAATTTAGGTGTTAAAGTGCGAAGGATCTTTTCTACTACACGGACATCTTTTATGTCCTCCCCATATCTTCTTAATTGATTTACAACAGCCTTCACTTTTGAACAATAATCTAAAATGCATTCGGATTCTTTCATTTTTAAAACTTCAAAATCAGCCCTTAGAGTTTGAAGTTTTACCTTCCTCACCTTGTCAACTCCTTGAAGAGAATTTTGTAAAATCTCCCAAGCTTCCTTTGAGGTGGAAGCATCTGCCACCTTCTCGAACATGGCATCATCCAGACATTGATGGTTGAGCGTGAGGGCTTGTTGATCCTTCTTCCTTATCTTTGCTAAGACATCCTTTTCATTTTGAGGCAGAGCTTCCTCATTATCGGGTTTTGCATACCCTCTATCTACGATTTTTCACACATCCTGAGAGCCAAGAATGTCTTTCATACGTAGACACCATTTCTCATAATTATCTTTTGTGAGACGGGGGTACTAAAAAGACAACGTACCATTATTTGCCATGGCTCTGATACCACATTGTTGGGAAAAATAATAATCCCGCACAGGAATAATATCCACGATAAATAATAATAATAACACAAGAGAGTAGCAACGACACCAACTCTTTTAATGGGTAAAATACAGTACCCGAGCGGAGCAATATAACCACTATAATATTACAACATAGTAGTGTCAAGAGACTACTACAATCTTGAAAGAAATAACACTTTTTGTTTAAAACACTTCACTACAATATTACTCACACTCACTATTTATCTCACAGACTACAATCTGTGGATTACTCTCTCTAACTTCTATTGTTTCTCTCTTATTTGGGTGTGATTGAAATGAAGAATGAAGGCATCTATTTATAGTAAGCGATGTCATTCAACTACTATCAAGAAGATGTCTTGTTGTTAATTTAGTCCTATAATTTTTCAACAAAATTAGGCACCTCCCATTTTCTTCAACAAAGTTGTCAATAAAGTTAGACACCTCAAAATTAGGCACCTCCCATTTTCTTCAACAAAGTTATGCACCTCCCATTTTCTTCTTTGTTTTTCTTTAATATGAGCCCCACAAATCTCTCCCTTAATTTTGATTTTTCTTTTTCATTCCAAGACTTGATCTCATTCTCTGAAAATCATCAAACTTCAGAGGTTTTGTAAAGATATATGCAGCCTAATCATGAGACTTCACATATTTGAGCTTGACTTCCTTCTTGGAAATGCACTCTCTGATGAAGTGATATATTGTATCTATATGCTTGCTTCGATCATGATACACCGGATTCTTGGCGAGTGCCTGTGCAGATTTGTTATCAATACAAATCTGTGTAGCTTCAATTTGTGGCAAATCGAGCTCCTTCAATAATCTTCTTAGCCAAATAGTATGATAGGTACATGATGTTGCTGCTATATATTCGGCTTCACAAGTCGAGAGAGTAACTATGGACTGTTTCTTTGAACTCCAAGAAATAACAGAATCACCTAAGAAAAACACAAAGCCAGTTGTGCTTTTTCTATCATCAATATCTCTCGCATAATCACTATCACAAAATCCCATAAGGTTAGAATCATTAGAAGAAGAATAAAATAACCCAAAGTCGATCGTATATTTTAGGTAACGAAGTATTCTTCTAGTGACTTTCAAATGGGTGGAGGTAGGAGCTTCCATGAAGCGGCTTACTACTCCAACTGCAAAGAGTATATCTGGCCTGGTACAAGTCAAGTACACTCTCCATTGGTGTGTTCACGGGCTTGTAATCAAGCATGTTGAATTTCTTCAAGATCTCCTTTGTATAGATTTCTTGAGAGATGAAAATTCCATCCTCCATCTGCTTCGCTTTTAGGCCCAAGTAGTATGACATGAGCCCTACATCTGTCATCTCGAACTCACGAGACATATCTTTCGTAAAAGCTTCAAACAAACTTGGGTTATTACGCATGAAAATAAGCTCATCAACATAAAGATAAACAAGTAAGATATCTCAATTAGTATGAACTTTAAGGTAAAGAGCATATTCATGGAGACAATGAGTGAACCTATTGTTTTGAAAATACTTGTCGATGCAACTATTCCATGCTCGTGGGGCTTGCTTTAATCCATATAAAGCTTTCTTCAACCGCAACACTTTATCTTCATGGTGTTTGACCACAAAGCCCAATGGTTGTTTAACATAGACTTCTTCTTCAAGATAGCCATTCAAAAAAGCTGACTTGACATCTAGTTGATGGATCTTCCACTTCATTTGCGCCGCCAAAGAGATAAGTAAATGAATCATCTCCATGTAGGCAACAGGTGCATAGACTTCTTCATAGTCAATTCCTTGCTTTTGCTTGTAGCCTTTAGCCACAAGTCGTACCTTGTATCTCTCCACATCTCTATCAACATTCTTCTTTGCCTTGTATACCCATTTAACTCCAATTGCTCGATGACCCTTGGGAAGTGTTGTTAACTCTCAAGTGTTTTTCTTCTCTATTGACTCGATCTCCTCCTGCATAGATTGTCTCCACCTTTTGTCTTCAACAGCTTCATCAAAGTTCATTGGTTCACTATCAGCAAAGAGATAATATAAAAAATCAAAAATAGTAACTTCCCTCATAGAGTTCTTGAATACTCCTTATCCTTTGCGGTTTTCTCATTTGAACTTTCTTGAGAAGAGGGAGATACAACATTTATTGGAGAAGCAGGTGGAGTTGTATCCTGCACAGGTTCCACGATCTCTGGTTCTTTTTTCATCACCAAAGTATGGAAGAAAATCATATGAAGTTTCTTCCTGAGCTTCCCAGTTCCATGTCAATTCTTCATCAAATTCAACATCGCGACTTACCACCATCTTGCCACTACTTAGGTTGTATAGCTTGCAGCCTTTTGAACTCATATCATAGCCAACAAACACATGCTTAACACTTCAATCGTCAAGCTTCGCTCTCCCTTGATGTGGTACGTGAGCATAGGCTATGCTCCCAAAGATTCTCAAGTGCTTGACACTGGGCTTTCTTCCACTCCATGCTTCTTGAGGAGTTTGATCTCTAACATTCTTTGTTGGATACTTGTTGTTCAAATAAACTGCACAAGATACAGCTTCTGCCCAAAATTCCTTGGGCATATTTTTAGCTTTTAACATACATCTAGCCATATTAAGAATCGTTCGATTCTTTCTCTCTGCAACTCCATTTTGTTGGGGTGAATAAGGTACCGTTAGAGGGCGACGAATTCCATAAGATTTACAAAAGTCATTAAATTCCTTTGAAGTGAATTCGCCTTCTCTATCGGACCTTAAAGCTTTTATTTCATAGCCACTTTCTTTTTCTACAAGTACTTTAAAATTTTTAAAAGTAGCCAAAGCTTCAGATTTTTGGTCCAAGAAATAAACCCAAGTCTTTCTACTAAAGTCATCAATGAAAAATAGAAAATATTTATTTTTACCAAAGGAAGGTGGATTGATTGGTCCACACACATCAGTGTGAACAAGCTGAAGCGGCTTGGTTGATCTTGACATGACCTTCTTTGGAAAACTCCTCCTTGCATATTTTCCAAGAAGACAAGCTTCACACAATATATTGGGATGGCTTATTGATGGTATCCCATGCACCATGTTCTTTTTCCCATTGATTTGAACGCTTCAAAATTTAAGTGCCCAAATCACATGTGCCAACACCATGATTCATCTTGCACATTAGCCTTCAAACAGTTTGTATCAATTGTCTTAAGATTCAGAGAGAATAATCTATTCTTAGCCATATGCACTTTAGCAATTAGAATTCCACTTGAATCTCTGAGCCAAAGATGCATATTTTTCTTGTGGATGTCATATTCCTTTTCAAGAAGTTGGCCCAAACTCAAAATATTACTTTTTAATTTTGGGACATAATAAACATCTTGAATTAACTTGTGACTACCATCTTTACAGGAGATCAGAATCGTACATATCCTTTCAATTTGAATCTTTGAGGTATCTCCAAAGGACACATTACCTCTCACCGTTTTATTGATCTCCACAAACTTCTCTTTGCATTCACACATATGATTGCTTGCTCCATTGTCCAAATACCACGAGCTGCAATCATCCTTGTCTTCTTCCTTGAGTGCCATCAACAGCGTTGACTCAACTTCTTCTTTCTTGTCGTTAACAAGGTTAGCTTTTTCTTCAACATTGCTACGACATTTTCAAGAGTAATGGCCAAATTTATGATAATTATAACACTCAATTTTCGATTTGTCATACCTTTGTCCATTATTTTCTTGGTGGTAGCCATATCCTCTTCCTCCTCTATGTTCACGACTACGGCCTCTGAATGTCTGGTGGATTTTAACTTCATTGTTGAAGTAGTTAGCGTTGCTTCTTCCTCTTCCATGACTGCCACGACCTCGTCCCCGTCCATTCTCTCGATAGCTCTTTTCACCTCCATAATCTTTGAAGGATGCTTGAGTTTTAAGAAGTTGCTCCAATGACACTTCTTGTCTCCTCTTGATCTTTTCTTCATGGGCCTGTAAAGAACCCTCCAATTGCTCTACCATCATAGAGTCTAAATCTTTAGACTCCTCAGTAGCACACACCATAAAATCAAATTTAGGTGTTAAAGTGTGAAGGATCTTTTCTACCATACAGATATCTTTTATGTCCTCCCCATATCTTCTTAATTGATTTACAGCAGCCTTCACTTTTGAACAATAATCTGAAATGCATTCGGATTCTTTCATTTTTAAAACTTCAAAATCAGCCCTTAGAGTTTGAAGTTTTACCTTCCTCACCTTGTCAACTCCTTGAGGAGAATTTTGTAAAATCTCTCAAGCTTCCTTTGAGGTGGTAGCATCTGCCACCTTCTCGAACATGGCATCATCCAGACATTGATGGATGAGCGTGAGGGCTTGTTGATCCTTCTTCCTTATCTTTGCTGAGACATCCTTTTTATTTTGAGGCAGAGCTTTCTCATTATCGGGTTTTGCATACCTTCTATCTACGATTTCCCACACATTCTGAGAGCCAAGAATGTCTTTCATACGTAGACACCATTTCTCATAATTATCTTTTGTGAGACGGAGGTACTGAAAAGATAACGTACCATTATTTGCCATGGCTCTGATACCACATTGTTGGGAAAAATAATAATCCCGCACAGGAATAATATCCACGACAAATAATAATAACACAAGAGAGTAACAACGACACCAACTCTTTTAATGGGTAAAATACAATACCCGAGCGGAGCAATATAACCATTATAATATTACAACTTAGAAGTGTCAAGAGACTACTACAATTTCGAAAGAAATAACACTCTTTATTTAAAACACTTCACTATATTATTACTCACACTCACTATTTATCTCACAGACTACAATCTGTGGATTACTCTCTCTAACTTCTATTACTTTTCTCTTATTTTGGTGTGATTGAAATAAAGAATGGAGGCCTCTATTTATAGTAAGAGATGCCATTCAACTACTACAAAAAAGATGTCTTGTTGTTGATTTAGTCCTATAATTTTTCAACAAAGTTAGGCACCTCCCATTTTCTTCAATAAAGTTGTCGATAAAATTAGACACCTCCCATTTTCTTCAACAAAGTTGTCAATAAAATTAGGCGCCTCCAATTTTCTTCAACAAAGTTGTCAACAAAGTTAGGCATCTCTCATTTTCTTCTTTGTTTTTCTTTAATATGAGCCCCGCATTTATAACCCTCACTTTTAAGGATATAGTTCAACATAATGGATTTGAATAGAAAAAAAACAATTCCACAAATATTTTTCAATTTTTTACATATAACTATGATCTTAAAATATTTTTAACATAAAACTAAAAACAGATAAGGTTCATATCACAGAAGCAAGAAATCCCAAAAGGAAGGTTCACCTCACAAGTATAACAAACTTGAACATACAATTCCAATCACTTCCTTTCTTTTAATCATTCTTGCCTGAAACATTTCCAGAAACATTCAAAACACTAGATCCGAATATATATGGCTCACACTATGGCTTCTATAGGCGGATTAATTGGTTCTTCTCAAGCTATAATGGAAGGCAGTCTCCAAATCAGTGGCTCAGTTGGCTTGAGAATCCCAAAAACCAGTAGAATTTCCTTGGCAGCTAAACCATGTCTTTGTATTAGAGCTCAGCAGGGATCTGCTCATGAGACTGAAACCAGCCGCAGAGCTATTCTGGGTATTGTTGCTGCAGGTTTAGGTTTAGTTTGTGGGTCATTTGCTCAATCAGCTTTTGCAGAAGCTAGATCTATCAAGATTGGTGGCGCTCCTCCTCCCTCCGGTGGACTTCGCAAGTCTAGTAGTACTGATGCTGCAATTGGTTGTTGATTCTACAGGTCTTAAATGGGTGAAAATAGCACGGACTGGCTAGTTTTTGGATTGATAATCAAAAAATAAGCGGTCTTTGCAAAGTCATCGAAAAATAGTCACTATTTTATTAAAACACGGAAAGTTTCACTACAATATGCGATATTATGGAGCTCCTGAGTATAAACTTTCAGCATATTATGTTGTAACTTCAGCACACGAAAAGTTTCAGTATAATATGCTGGATTATGGAGCTCCTGCATATAAACTTCTCGCATATTGTGGTAGAACTTCGGAACATTATGCTGGAAGCTCATATGTAAAAACTTCGAACTCCAACATATTATGCTTATATGCTGGAATATTTCCTGATTTTTAAGGATATTTTTGTTTAAATTTTAATTTTAAATGAAAAAGTGACTAAAATTTGACTACTTTTGAAACCGTGACTATTTTTCAATTACCTATTGTAAATACGGTTATTTTTTTATTCCCTGCCCTCTAAATGGACGAGTTTTATCAACTTTGAGCGGGTTAAAATCCGATCAAGTTAATACAAGGATCACAACTTAATCCGTCCAAACTTTGGTTGGGCCCATATGAATTAGGTTAAAATGGATCAAATAACCCAACTGGTACTAGATGACCAACCTCTCCTCTCTTTTTCTTTTTTTTGTTGATAAAATTCATCCGAATTGAAGTAATTCAACTAGGAGGAGGGCAAGAACAATCTTTTACACTTTTACACTTGGGGTGGGTGAGTTAGCAAAAGTATATGCATATGATGTTGTTCCTACTTTTAGAGGCAGCCTAAACTTCAAATGGAGTCTTTGTTACAATTCATGTACTATTGTCTCTAGAGGCCTAAGCAGGAGAATGATTCAACAGTTCATTAGTAAAGAGAATGGTAAAAGAGTATGCAAAGCTAATCTGCTCTTTAGCATCTATTGAATTTGTCAACTCAAGCTGGGAATTCGGGTTTTTGGCAGCTGGAACTTTGAACTCAGATCAAGCAAGAGACCTTAAGTTACCATTAAAAGATAGATTCTACCTCCAACCACTAACACCAGATCAGGCAGCACAGAGAGCTAAGGAATCAGCCAAGGATATTATTAATGTCAAACAATTCATTGACAAGAAGGCTTGGCCTTATGTCCAGAATGACCTTCGTCTCAAGGCAGAATATCTTCGTTATGATCTCAAGACTGTCATTTCTGCTAAGCCGAAAGACGAGAAGAAACAACTCCAGCAACTGTCAGGGAAGCTCTTCAAGGCCATTAGCGATGTAAGTTGAGATTTATATTCTTGTTTACATAAAAGGTTTTACTTACAGACACTGAAAATATACATAATCTTTTGCATTAGTGATGCAATTTAGCATGTTGTGCTATGTTGGCTGCTAGGGGTGGGCATTCGGGCAATTAAAATTTCTGTTTTTGAATCGAAGAAATGACAATCCAAATCCAATCGAAATAAACTCGGATTGGATAAGATTTTTTAAGTTCAATTTCGGATTAATCGGATTGGATATTTTGAATTTTCAGTTTTGAGCTTATAAGTTGAGATGTTTCTTCTTGTCACAAAAAATGAATATCCAAATGAATTATTCATGTTAAATTGCCCGAAAAGTTTCTCATTCTCACCGCAATCATCCAAATAAAGTATTCAAGTAATAAAATTATTATCAAGGAAATGCAACAGAGACATTAATACGGCCAATAAGAAGTAGCAATAGTAAAAACATGTCCAAATAGAAAGTATTCTCACATTAACTTAGTAATTGATATTGAATTTGTGAGATAATATCTAATGATTAGGGTATTGAACTTATTATTATTGTCATATGGATAATGGACTAAATATAAAGTATAAAAATTTCAGATTCTCGGATATCCAAAAATCCGAAGTACCAAATCTAATATTAAATCCGAAATCCAAAAATTTTAAAAATTAAATTCAAAATCCAATCTGTAATCCGAAAATCCAAAAAAGTGGGATTTCAGTTTAGATTTCGGATTTTGCCCAAACTATGCCCACCCCTACTAGCTGTTGCCTTTATTTTCTAAGTAATTAGTTTCATTTATCATGGATTACTAAACAAAGGCGGATCCAGAATTTAAACTCTCTATAGGTTTAACTTTTAAAGTTTGTAGTATTGAACCCATTATAATTTTTAAAGTTATGAATTCATATCTACTATTTTTGTAATTTTAATGAATAAATTTTTACTCCGCGTCGATAAGTTTTGAACCCGTTATCAACACACCAATCCGCTCCTACAGTCACATGTACTTATCTTTTTAGATGATGTTATAATATAAAAATCATATTACATAGGCAACGTACAGAAGTTAAACTCTGACATAAATGGCACTCAGATGTTTCCTTTATGTTAATAGTGATGATACTCATAGATGGATTATTCATGTTTTCTAGTTTTGCTAATATTATTCTTCTTTACATATCCTCAGCTCGACTATGCAGCAAAGACTAAGAACAGCGCGCAAGCCGAGAAGTGTTTTGCAAAAACTGTATCTACTCTGAATGATGTTTTGGCCAAGCTTGGCTAGTTAGAATACAGTATGTACCATTTTGTAAATATCCATATAAGTTAAAAGAGAAAACTTGCTGAATTCAATTTTAAGAGAGGTTTTGGCAATATGTTCAAAACTAAAATATTTCAGCATTCACACATCTAAGAGCCTCAACGTAAGTCCTTGTATGGGACTAATTTACTTAGCTAAGTTGTGGAGGACACTAACTAGTTAGATTTTTATTAACTCAAGCATGGTCCATATCTTCTAAGTAGTATCTTGGTGAGCATAAACATTTAAGAATCAGATAAATATTAACGTTTTGAGTTATAAAATAAGTTAAATTATATTAGGACACAGATATGCAGGAAATTCAAAAGTTAAAGCAAGATATCATAGTAAGGTTTCACTATGGCAGCATTATTCTCCACTTCTTACACATGTGCTCGCTTAAGCAAATACACGTATAATACACGTTTATAATGTTGCCATAGTGAAACCTTACTATGAAGATCATACTTTGCAGTGGAAAAAAAAATGAAAGAAGAAATTGCATAATGTAAATTAAAAGGTAAAAGATAAGGCATGATACCATTTTGTGACATGTTGTGTTGTTTATACGATTACTCCTCTTCACTCTGTACATAGTTCGTTAGAGAGTCATGACAAAGCATTGATTTTGGAAAAGAATCTATGCTTATGTAGTGTGGAGGAATAGGAAAAAGAAAGACCAGAGTCCAGAAACTTAATCAAGAGTAGTGGACAGCGGCAGTGCGTAATTTGATAAATACCGAATTACCGTACTGAAATCGAAAATTTTGGTATTTGGTATTCGATATTTTGGTTTGGCATGGTATTTGGTTTAAATGTTTAAAAAAAATTGGTATTAGGTATGGTATTTGGTATTTTAAAATAAAATACTGAAATGCCGATACCGTACTGAAATATATATTATATTACACAATACACATATTATTAATTAATAGCATAAATATATGAAATCTAAAATTTTACTTTCCTTTATTCCCTAAGTTCATCTTACCTCTAAGCAAGTAACAAGACATTTCTAATGATCAAATTTATTCTTTTATGTACAGTTTTCTCTCTCTGTGTTGATATTTGTTGGTTTTGGACAAAGCTTTTGTCAACAAACGTGTTTAGTTTTCTACTTTCGAGTACTTTAATTAAGAATATTACCGTCTATGACTCTATTCACTAGTTAGTATTCAAACCGAATAAACCGAAGTTACCGAACTGAATAAACCGAAACCGAAAGGAGAAAAAACGAACCATACCGAATTTAATTAAGTACGATATTGGTATAGCATTTTAAGAAACTGAATACCGAAAATACCGAACCAAAATGTCTAAATATCGCACCGTACCGACCGACGAACACCCCTAGTAGTGGAAGAGCTTTACAATGTTAATACAATATTTAATCATTATAATATTATTGTTGTGTTATTTAGTTTTGCAACATTATTCATTTCAAGACGAAGAGAGTAAGGCGTAATAAAAAGAACTTGAAAAGTCATGAGTTTTGGCTATTTTAAGGTAGCCCATAAATGGAAAAATAGGGGAAAAGGCAAAAATTTCAGAAAAAGAAAAATATTCATTCAAATCCAAGATAATTATAGATTTCTATTTCACTTAGCTTATATATCTTGCTTTGAATTAAATTTCTTGCTCATCCTACCATGTACTTTGTTAATCATGAATTACCATATACTTCGTAAATGAAAATTATTTATATATTAGAAATGAGTATTGCATATATTATGCATCAAATACAAGAAAACAAAAGATGAACAAACACTCCAAATAGGTGTATCGGTTTGCCAAATAATATTATATCAATGAGTACGTCATAATTTGAATTCAATAAGGTGTAAATTTCTTATATACTTTTTGAAAGAATAATTTAATTTTATAGATATTTATCGTTTATTGGAATGTAAATTTACTTTTTGGTGCAAAACTATTATAAGAATGGTAGTGTTTAAAGGAAGGGTAAAATGGTCTTTCAAATTCTGATGGACATTTTGGTAATTCAATTTTAACTTTAGAACTTCTCACTTATGATATAGTACGATGATTTCAACTTTAGAGCTTCCCACTTATAATATAATATATTATGATAGTTGTTTTGTTTGTCAATATCAAATAATGTTTAGTTATTTTTGTTTACCCTTAAATATGAGTAACAATTAGATTTTTACACGGTTTTAAAGATACGTGATTTAATTCAATACGAAGGATCTAAGAACAACAAGTAATTAAATTAAAGAAAGAATGAACAATCAAACCAATCGTAATGTGATGATTAAGCGTGATCTTAAGTTGAACACTGAAATTCGATCTCGATCGGACCTTGATATAAGCTCGGTTGCGATTAAAGAAGGGAATAACTGAAGAACACTTTGAACAGTAGCTAGAAGACAAAAATAAATTTTTATTGCTTTGATATGTGTGTCTACAGTGTGTTAAAATGAAAAAAAATTCTCCCATTTATATAGTAGGGGAATTTCAGTCCTAATAAAAGTCTAAATAAGGTAAAAAATCTTCTTTTTTCGGTGAATGTCGATCCGTAGTTGATATCGGATGAGATTCGGGCCGTAATATCCGGTTGAGGTCGAATATTACGGCTCCTTACTTGTTATACCCAATTGTTCCTTCTTTTTCCGTGGTCTCGAAACTTTACTTGGTTTGGGTCCGTTATTTCATCTTGCCCGATCCTAGATACATCGGTCACTCCTCCAGAGTTCCGGTGCGAGGGAACCTTCGACTTGCTTGTAGTTGCGTCGAACCGTGCTCTCCTCTCGTTTCCTTATTGGGGAATCAAGGAAAACATTGCCCCTGATTTTATCCGTACACAATTTTATAAAATGATTATTTTGGTGATCGTATTTGGGATATTCTATTATTGAGTTAGTTCAGTAATCTTGACAAGTAATCCATTGACGTGAGAGATAAGAATTTGATCAAAGTGGGGTTCCAAGAATAGTTGGAATGCTAATATTTAGCAATTCCAGATAGGAAAATAAGTAATCTTTTGGGAACAGACTAAAAATAATTTTATCACATAAAGTGGGACATAGGGATAAGACTACTTTAACTCAACCCAGGGGCATATTCAGTGAGTGAAGTTATGGGTTCATATGAACCCATAGCTTCGCTTACATACCCTGTATTTTTGTCCAAAAAAATATTAGATATCTATATATAAATAATAAATGTTGAACTCATTAGATTAGATAAGATGTGGTAGAATTGAGAATTTAAACCCATAAAATTTAAATCATGAATTAGTCTTTGTGCACCCCAATGTATTAAAGCTAGCAACACCTTTATAAACTTAATATGAGCAATGCTAAAAGTAGTCTACAACACGACTAAACTATCCATTTCCGGGATAAGACATAGTTTTCATCAAGTGCTATATAATGCCACTAATTACGTGTAAGAAACCTTTCCCTTGCAAATTAAGCATTTTTAAGGGATTAGTCCAACTTCTAGAAAGTGATTGAAAAATGGGCAAAGGTCCAAATATGCTCTTATACTATACGAAATTGAGCATATTTATCATTAGGTAATACTTTAGCTCAAATATGCCCTTACCGTCACATAGTTGGTCCATATATGCCATTAGAATTACACAGTTGGCCCATATATGCCCTTTTCGAAACGGAATTCACCCAAACCAATTAGTTATTTTTTTAATTGTATTAAAGTGTATTACAAACACTATTTTTTTTTTATTAGTACTTTTTTTTCTTTACCTTTCTCTTTTCTTTCATCTTTTTTCTTTTCTTTTCTCCTTTTTTCTTTTCTTTCTTCCTTAACCGATTTCCTCCATTACTGATGTATTCTCCATTTTCATCACCAATTTCACTTGACAAAACTCATAAATTCAAATTACTAAGAAATTTCTTCCATAAGGTAATCAAGTTCCAATTTTATTGGCCCTCTAAATAAATAAAATGAAATTATTTCAAAAATTATGGTTTAAAATTTAAAATAATAAAAATATCTCAACCTTTAACAATACTCAAAAGACCAAAATATTTAAATTATTTCCAGAAAGGTAATTTAATAATTAAAAGCCTAGAGTTCAAGTTGTAGTGTTATAAATTTGAGTTGTTAGTCTTTTTTCAGCTGGATATTTTCTATTTTTTTTATTAAGTATGTAAATTAGGGGTGTACATGGAATGGGTTGGTTTGATTTTTTTATCAAAATTAAACCAAACAAATTATATCGATTTGGATTGTTCGATTTTGTTGAATTTTCGAATTTTTTGTTACATAAATATTATTTCAATCTTACTTTGTTAAATTTTTTAGAACTAAATATATGTTCAGTAAAAATTAAAAAATTAAAAAATTAAAAAATATATGATCTATAAAAATATTCTTATGGGAGAATTTTCTTATTAATTGAAATGTATGAGTTTTGTCAAGTGAAATTGGTGATGAAAATGGAGAAGACATCAGTAATGGAGAAAACCGGATAAGGGAGAAAGAAAAAGGAAAAAAAAAGAAAAGAAAAGAAAAAAGATGAAAGAAAAGAGAAACGTAAAGAAAAAAAAAGTACTAATAAAAAGAAAATAGTGTTTGTAATACATTTTAATATAATTAACAAAAGAGCTAATTAGTTTGGTGGATTCCATTTCGAAAAGGGCATATATGGGCCTACTGTATAACTCTAAGGGCATGTATGGACCAACTATGTGACGGTAAGGGCATATTTAAGCTAAAGTATTAATGAAGGGTAAAAATACTCAATTTCGTATAGTATAAGGACATATTTGGACCTTTTCCGTTGAAAAATTAAAGATGAGACAAAAAACCGCCCCAACCGTACGTAACTCTCTTCAAGGTTTTCAACCAAAACGAAACACTTAATTAGTTACACTAATTTATTACCACATGATAAGGCAGAAAAATTTTCAAGTCTCCAAAATCAGAAATGCAGCAACCTTTCAGGAGCTGCTTCTCCTTGTTGAGATATGTGTTGTCATGACTCAAGATTTACGTGATCGGCACTCCGACCCGAGCGAACCAAACATATATGTAACTCCCCTCTTATTGCATGCGGAAGTCTATTAAAACATAAATATTTTTAAACAATAAATATCCATGCATGAAACTTAACCTTTAAAATGATTCTTTTCAATAAACAAAAGACATAAAATGTGATTGTTCATTTATGCATGCCATATGAGTAACCATAGCCTACAATACAAAAGAATAAGCTACTATTGTCTATGGAATCTCTATGACACATAATGAATATAGTCGACCGAGACAATCCACGGTGACCCAAAAACATAAAATAAATGTTACTCCATGATAGCGTCACCAAAAGTACAAACTGTAGATGTGAAGTTGTCCTATTCACGGGGCTCTCACTGCTTAGGACCGGTGCCTGAAAATAGAAATGAAAATTTGGCCAAAGGGTTTAAGCTCCACGTGCCTAGTATGAATCATGAACTGTTTCCTCAAAGAGTGGGACAAGATAGGAAAAGAAGATTAAGAGATATACAAAGCGTTAATATGACAAGGGAGCATTTATATCAATTTATAAGTTAAATAAAGATGAAATAATAATGTAAAACATAGTTCAAAGTCATTTTCTTTAGCCTTTAAGTTCAACCAAAATCATGTGAGGTTTTACTTTTAACGGGAGCACTATACCAATACCGACATAATATAAACAACACTAGATGATTAACCTAGCCACTAGTATTTTACCGTACTTGTCCGACCGGCTTCCCGTAGTATGATGAGCACAAAACACACACTTAAATTATGCTCGCTAATTAAATATAGTATAGTATAATATCGTATCCACGGGGACTGGATTTAAACAGTATTCTCATAGTTTCTAACTTGATTGCTATTCAAGATGATCAACATTTGAGATTTATAAGATTTCTAACAAAACTTAACTAAAAATCTAAACTTATTTACTAATGAAAATTGAAACAAAGAATAAGCAAGAAAGTTATCAGTGGGAGAATAGGGTTTTGATAGAATGAGTGCAAGATAATTGTTCAGGATCTAACTCTAGATAATTCACTTCTAATGTTTAAGTGAGTCTCTCGAATTCACTCAATTATTAGTTCAAACGTTCAGCAAAAACCCCTCTCTCGATTAAGTCTTAACCTAACAAGATGAGCAAATTTAAGCACGTGAAGATATACAAGAATGCGTAGTAGATTGGTCTTTAGAAAAATCTCTTTTGATTATTCTCCTAACTAGGTTTAATCAATAATTCGACTAGCCTCTTTCGATTATTTAGAAGAATCTATGAACTCAACCAATAATATAATGCAAAGATATCACACGTTATGCCTCCCTTGATTACATGAACTAGTGAATATATATGCAACAAATAAATCATCCAAATCGATTCAATACATAAAACTAGAGTTATAATCCACAAACAATCATCAATACACCAAATCCATCAAACCCTAAAGGGAACTACTCCATAGATATGGAGAAATTCATCACAAATAAAATTAAAGTAGAAAAACATAAATTCAATCCAAACTTGGGTCTTGAGTGAGGAAGGAATGATGAAATCCTTGTGCTTGTGTTCTTTCCGCTCCTCTTTAGCCTCCTTAGGTCTAAAGTATGTCAAAAGTCCATAAAATAATATTTTTCCATGTACTTATACCAAGTAGAGTCGGGCCCAAACGAAACCACCTTTTCCTAGCTGAAATAGAAAAATAACTCTGTAAAAAATACACAGGTGCGCCGCATGGGGCGACGCGCCATGCAGGGCATTAGTGGGAAAATTAATAAGTGAGGTTTTTGACGGCTTATTAGCACCTTTTAGCTTTTGTTTTAGTCTAAAAGCATTGAATTGTGTTTCCGAAACTAATGAAATTGTGCAAAATTTTAGGAATATTGGAAGTTGGTCTCCCGTGATGAAATCCGACTACAAAAGGAGTAATTCTAAGCACAAGACTATAAAGGACGCAGAAGCACAAAAGCCTCTCACCACCATTTTGGATATTGATATTTTTGACGTGTAGGGTGTTGACTTCATGGGTCCTTTTATGACTTATTATGGAAACATCTACATCTTGGTCACGGTTGATTATGTGTCCAAATAGGTTGAGGCCGTTGCTCTACCCAACAATGAGGCGAGAAATGTGGTGGCATTCTTGAAGAAGAATATTTTCATAAGGTTTGGTACTCCGCTGGCTATTATAAGTGACGGGGGGTCAATTTTTGCAACAAGGATTTCGACACTTTACTTAGCAAGTATGGTGTTACTCATAAAGTCATGACTCTCTATCATCCACAAGATAGCAGTTAAGTGGAAGTCTCCAACCGGGAGATAAAGAGTATTTTATCCAAAACAGTGAATGCTAACCGGACGAATTGGTCCAGGAAGCTTGACAATTCATTATAGGCTTATCAGATGGCCTACTAAACACCTATCAGAATATCGCCATACCCGTTGGTGTTCAGAAAAGTTTGTCATCTTTCGGTGGAACTTGAGCACAAAGCCATGTGGGCTCTAAAGAAGTTGAATCTTGATTGGGATGTAGCTGCTAACTTGAGGGCTGCGCATTTGAATGAGATGGATGAGTTCTGGTACCATGCTTATGCAAGTTCGTCCTTGTACAAAGAAAAGATGAAATATCTTCATGACAAATACATTTGGAACAAATAATTCAAGGTGGGCGATCTTGTGTTGTTGTTTAACTCAAGGTTGAGGATGTTTTCTGGGAAGTAAAATGTCTAGATGGAGTTGTCCTTTTGAAATTGTGGGTGTGACACCTTTTAGTGCATTATACTTGAAGAACAAAAACAATGAAGTATTCCGAGTCAATGATCACTGGGTGAAGCACTACTTGGGAAAAGTTGGAGATAGTCACGTCTTGGAGGTCATTCATTTCAATTGATGATATTCTGTGTCGTGCAGTGACGTTAAATCAGGCGTTTCTTGGGAGACAACCCATGTTTCTTTTTTTTTATTTTGTAGTTAGGTGTTATTTTTGTGCTAACTAGATTTGAAGTGTGCTACAGGGATGAGTGTGACTTACAGGAATTGTGGACAGAAATCTAGCTAAGTGTTGCAAACATTGCGGAACGCAGTTGAATTGTGCGAACCGCACATTTATAGTTGTTGCAGCAAAATTGCACTGCGGCCGCATAATTATCTTGCGGATCGCACAAATGAAGGGTTGAAATTGCAAGCTCTCTAAAGTTAGTCCGTCAGAGAAATGGTCAGTGTGTGGCCGCAAGAAGAATTCTGCGGCCGCAATAAGAAATTTGTGGTCACACACAAAATTATGCGGACCGTAGCTGAAGAACCAAATATGCAGCCCCAGGTAACAGAGTGCGGACTGCACATAAAAATGTGTGGCAACACTCGACCTTTCCCCTCTTTTATGAATCAGTAGTTGAAATACAAGGGCAGGGGCAAGGGTTACAATTTTCCCTCTCTGCGCACAAAACTTGCACTATATTGAAATTCTTGGTAAATCATCTGCCCACACGCACAACAATTGTGATCCCTCATTCCTTACACTCATTCACATCTGGTATGCTTAAATTCCTTATAAGAATTTTGCATTTTTAGTTTAATTTATTGCTTTTTAATGTTTTTAGGCCATTTGTCAGTAGAACGCAATTGTGCATTTATGTGGGGGTAAATCTGTAGTAGGTTAACTAATACATGCTCATTGGGGACAAGGTCAACGTATTTTCATGCCTTTATGTTGTTTCCATGTCAAACTTTGCACAAAAATTGCAAAGCCTAGATTGAAATACTGGATTGTTCGTAGTGTTTTGAATTCTACGACCGCACCTGAAATTGTCCAGTCCGCAGAAGTTGATTTTAGGGCAGCTTTAGTCAAGAATGGGTTTTCGGCCACAAGGTAAAATGTGCGGATCGCAGAATTCCCATTGCGGCCACAGAACAACCATTTTACTGTCATCATAGAGTTGGCATATTTTGAATTTCTAAGTTGCGGCAGCAAGTAAAACTTTTTGCGGACTGCACTCAACTTTTTGCGGCCACAAGAAAGAATTGTACGGTCCGCAAGGCCTTATTAGCGGCCGCAAGAAAATTGTGCGGATCGTAGACCCTTATCCTGCAAGCATGTTTCAACTGCGAACCTCACTGTGTTTTCTGATGTATACTTGCATATCTCATTGTATGTCTGAACTTTGAATTGCAACTAACAATTACTTTTTCTTGATATAGAGAATGGTTCGATCTAGAGGCAGAGGTGACACTTCTAAAGGAATGGGTGAACCTTCTAAGTGTCTAGGCAAGAGTGCCTTACCCCTCGATCAACAAAGGACAATAACAAAGAAATCTACAACCGACAGAGGGAGGGGTGCATATCTCTCCGAGAGGAGCTCTTATGTCCCGTCTAGGGAAGCATCAGAGGGCAACTCAGCCTCTATTCAAGAGCAGTCGGCTGTACAGTCAAGGCCGCTAGGAAGTCAACTCAGGGACGAGTCGTCCTCATATCATATCACTTCCAAGGGTTCGAAAAGTGATAGTCAGGCTTTTGAGACATCTACCGCACATGTCCTTGAGGCACAAGATAAATCAGTTCAGGACATCCCCAATGATGGTAGAGGGGGGGATGACACAGCTACCGGCCTTGAAAGGTCGAAGAAGAAAGAGGTCTTGGAGGATCGATTTGTCAGCTTGGCAGCCTTCACTAGCTTTCATACATGGTGGCCACTAAGGTCGCTTACTCTTGAGCAATAGTTTCAGTTGAAAGATCTAGAGAAGTACAACCTAGCAGTGTTGAGACAGTTCAAGGAAAGAAAGGGGTGGATGTGGTTCACCTAAAGTATGGTGGATGCCAAGGAGTACCTTGTTCGTAAATTCTACGCCAATGTGGCACATATCAAAAAGGGGACAAAGGTGACCAAAGTGCGTAACCTCAAAGTGAGATTTGATTAGCACACACTCAACACATACTTGGGTTTTGAAGACATTGAGCCAAAGGAATATTTGGAGAAGTTGGAGATAAGAGATGCAGCCCGGACTTGGTTAGTAGAGATTCTAGCAGCACCAGGGCTACCACCACCATGGATTGCTGCAAGGGTTCCTATACACAGGAGCACGCTGAGTTTTGAGGCAAAGGGGTGGCAAATCTTTGTCTGCAGCAGACTAGACCCGTGCCAGAATGAGACTTACCTTCCAATTCCTCGAGCAGTCTTGGTTGCTTCTATTATGGCCGGGTACCCTACCAATGTGGGGGCTGTGATGTCGGCTAACATCCTAGTGATTGCTCGATAGGATGACTCATCATATCCATATCCCAACACTATCACAGAATACCTCACAGATTCACGGGTAGAGCCGAGAGATTAGGACACAAAGGTGAGGCCGAAGAAGCCTTTCACTTGGTATTCACTGATGGATGCAAAGAATCCGAAGAAGCAATTTCAGCCTCCTACCACTGCGGGCCAGTCTGATGAGCCAGCTATGGTATCTGTCGAGGCAGTTGTTATTCCATCCACTTCGGCCGATCCTTCATCCAGTGCCGCAACCATACCTCTGCCATCTTCCACAACCCATTCTGCAGCTCCTGCCATAACTTCCACTTCAGCTTTGAAGCCGGTGCCCATGCCTACTGCTCCACTTTCTGCACTGTGAGTCTTCCAGACATTGGCGAGCCTCAACAACTGGATGTAGACAATAACTGCAAAGCTGCCTGACTTTTTCAGTACTGTTGCAGCACAGTCAACTGTTCAGGAACCTCAGTTTCCCCCGACAGTTGAGGAGACATTGAAGAAGATCCTAGAGAATCAGAACACCATCATGGCTACCTTGGTACAGCACGGGTCACTGATCGAAGAGCTGGGAAAAGAAGTAAAGAAGATGAGAAAATACCAAGCTAGCAAGAAGTCAGTGAACAAGCTCCGGAGACAGGTGACCAAGCTTGCTGCAGCCGGAAGTATCCCCTTTGACATGTTGATCGACCCACACCCTTCAGGCCCAGATCCTGCAGCACCGATGGCACCAGCTGGCTAGTCTGAGGAGCCAGACTTTGCTGCTGACATTGCCGAGGCAGTGCGTCAAATGTTCACCAACCCAGTCACACCCAGAGTTGAGGATGATGAGATTCAATTGGATGAGACTGAGGGCGGTGACATTGCTGGGGACACAAAGATGTCCAAGGATCCATAGGGAGTTTTCTTCACTCTTTTCCCTCTTTTGCTCTTATTTTGTTAAGCATTGGGGACAATGCTTATCTTTATTAGGGGGTGGAGTTTATTGATCATATTTGGTACATTCTAAGACATTTGGCCTGTAGTAACTTGATATTATTTTCTTTTTCTTTCTTATTCTATATATATTCTATCTTTCTCTCTCATTATGTGTATTAAGTAGTTTTTGTTTATTAGCTTCTTTATTTTTGTTCCTTTGTTAGTTCTTAGTTTGAGTTAGTAGCTTATTTGTTTGCTTTAGTAACTTCTTTTTATGTTTTAATAGATAATAAGCCTTTAATTTCCTTAATGCCACGGTTCTTTCCAAAGGTAGTTGTTGTGTGAACCGGGTGACTCGTCCCAACGATGGATGGCGTGATAACCTTCTTAAGGGAATGAGTCTGTTTGTTTTGTGTTTAGGTAATAATAGTAGTAGTAATGAATAAAAATACCTAATTAAGTCATGCTCGAAGAGTTAAACATACTTCAATTGGTACCAACACACTTAACTGCGTATTTATGGTTAGCAACAAGGTTTTTGAAAGAAATAACTCTAGTTAGTGACTTTGTGATTCTTGTGTTGACTTTGGAAACCAGCGAGTGGTTTAATTGAACTATAGTGATTTTTAAACTTGAATGTGGTCGTTGTGGGCCCTCGACTCTGTCCTCTTTAACAATCCGGTTGCGTGAGGGGTGAGATGAATTGTTACTTGTCCACGTATCCATGCGAAGGTTCTAGAACTTGGCCCGAATGTGTTTCAAGGCGAAATCCTAAGTTTTGCTTGGTTTGAAAAGTGATTGTAGGCCCTCCTTAGCCCGTTTGAGTTTTCTATTGCCAACCAATGTCATTATCCCTAGTCAACCCCTTTGAGCGTCGAGCCTTTCTCATTTGATGACCATATTACAAGCCTTTACCCATTTTGTCGTGATCCTCTCTTGGCACCCGAGCTTTCCTTAATACTCTTGAGAAATAAATGGCTAAAAACGTAAGTTTGGGGGAGAGACGAGGAACTTGAAAAAGGTATCAAGGCATAAAAAGAGAAAAAAAATGATGAGAAGGAAAGGCAAGAAAAGTAAAGAACAAAAAGAAAATGCAAAATAGTGAATAAGTGGAAGAGTTGAAGGGATTCAAAAGGGAGGTAATGATCCCAAACATGGAGAAATCAAAGAGGAAGAAAATGAATGTAATGATCAAGAAAGAGGGATGTTAAGTCTCTCTACTTCCCCAAGGAAAAGAAAGTGCCTCAAAGAATTGGCAAAGTGTGAGCCGAGAAATGAAGAATGGAGTGCTTAAGGAAAGGTGTAACCACTCACCCATACTGTATCCAACCCAATTCAAAAGTCTTCATTACATACCGAAAGAAGTCCTACTTGATTTCAAGCCAAGTGATCTTACATTAGTGGTGATCTACATGAGGGGCAAGCCTATGGTACTTGAAGTCATACTTGCGATATTCTCTTGAAAGAGATGAGTGAACCTTTCATAAATCTTTGGATTGAGTGCTAAATTTCTTAAGTGAGCCAGGCAAATGAAAAGTAGAGGAGGAAGAGTTTGGATTCCACCATGACCTGCATGATAGAGCAAAAGTCCTTGATGAGTAAAGCCAATTCTTCAAGCTCAAATGTCACATTAGAACTATATGTGCATGAATGTTTAACTTGTCGCCTTGTTGATAATACATGAGTAGTGTGGATAATTGTTGGTCCCAATTGATGTGTGGATGGCTTACCTTTTGAGTCACTGGAACGATCCTTAACTTTTAGAGGTGGGAACTAATTTATTTGTTTGAGGACAAGAAAAAACTTAAGTTTGGGGGAGTTGATAAGTGGGGTTTTTGACGGTTTATTAGCGGCTTTTAGCTTTTGTTTTAATCTAAAGGCATTGAATTGTGTTCCCGAAACTAATGAAACGGTGCAAAATTGTAGGAATGTTGGAAGTTGGTCTCCCGAGATGAAATCCGACTCAAAAAAGGGTAATCCGAAGCATAAGGCAATAAATGGCGCAAAAGCACAAATGTGCGGTTCGCAGAAGAAATTGCGGACCACATAATTCCATCTGCGGCCACAAACCAGGAGGAAGAATTTAGCAGACATTTGCGCAAAATGCGGACCATACATGAATTGTGCGGTCACAAAGCTGGGTTAAGAGACAAAGATTAGAGAGTATGCAAAAAGACCAAGTCCAAAAGACTCTGTGAATTATGAACCTCACAAGAATTATGCGGCCGTAGAAGAGTGCCTTACGGCCGTAGTCCTAATTGTGCTGACCGCAGAAGAGTTGCCTTACGGCCGAAGTCCAGAAATGTGCGGCCGCAAAAGAATGCATCGCGATCGCAGTTCAGAAAAGTGTGGCCGCAGAACTCCAATTCCTACCAGATGGAGAAATTTGCGGACCGCACATGGAATTGTGCGACCGCAGAAACTTTCGAGGGGCATTTTTGTCCGAGATTTTTAGCCTTGTATGAATAGACGAGTTTCACAAAATTAGGTCAAGTTTGAACCTCTGAAGTTGTTGTAGCCGTTTGTCTTTACTACTTTAGGAAGCTTTACATTGATTTGGTGTATTTACAATAGATTTAATCATTTTAAGCTTCCTTTATGAGTTTAATTAGTTTTTCTTCCTTATTTTCTTTAAACTCCATTATGAGTAGCTAGACTTTTACTAGGGTTGTGACCCAACCCTAGAGTGTAAACCTTATGGGTATCTAATTTAATGTTTGTTTATGATTGGGCGTTGATTATTTAGCTTAGTTCATGCTTTAATTGTAGAATTGATGGTTGCAAACATTAATTCATACCTATTTGACTTAGTCTCTACTTGAGAAAGAGGGACCTAGTCTAGAATAACTAGGCCAACAAGGAATTGGGTCAATTGAGAGATTGATTAACCCAATTAAAGGGTTCAACCTAGAGATAGTAATAACCCGACTTGAGCTCTTATCAACTATTTTGGGTGACATCCATTTGGATTTGAGAAAGCCAAATGAGGCAAAACCACTCTCTTACCGAGAGGTATTGAGTGGGTAATTTAGATTTGAGAGCTATAATACACCCCAATCAAAACAATAAGCATTAAAGTCTTTAGCCCATTAGGCAAACACCTAGGTCATGGTCACCGCCCTAGACTTTTAATCCATTTGGAAAAACCTTAAAAACAATTATATCTAGTCTTCTTTCTTTATTTTGCAATCATTAGAGTAACATTAGAAAAATAAAACAAATCCTTGTTGTGGAAGTACAATTTAGATAATTCAATTGCTCAAATTGAAATATATATAACCCTAAATTTCATCTTAGCTCCTTGTGGATTCGACCCCGACTCTTAGTTGGGTTTCTGCTATTGCATTCGACCGTTTCATATCTCTTTTGAGGTGTGCTTTGGACATGATCAGAAATCCAAAGAGCTCAACATCTGCCAGGCAGCCAAAAATACACTGCTGCGGCGCGGTAGGCATCGCATAGTGCGTCGCTTTAGTGACGTTTTCCAGAGAATTGGCAAATTTCAATTATGCTACTATTTTGTCTTGTGTAATGATGAATTGGGCAGCCACTTCATGTGCACACGTCACTTGCATGTCTCAATTTGGAAGATTCAATTCCTTAACATCTTATGAGACTTTTGTCTAGCCACTTCATGGTGCACGTCTTCAAACAAGCCGTGATAGGCCATTTAGATGGCCTTGAGCATTTTTCTTTCACTTTTTATATACATACGCGGTACTCAATCCTGTCTTAATTCCTTGGGCTTTTACTCAGACTTCAAAGCTTCAAATAGCTCGAATTAGCTCCACCACATCTACATAACTCGGAATTACTCCTAAAAGGCATAAAACACACAATAAGTGCAAATCACTACCAATTAAAGCTCAACGCAAGTAACATGCAGTGAATTTTAGTTCAATAAGCGACTAAAATATGCAATTATAGCCTACCATCAACACCCCACACTTAAACCATTGCTCGTCCTCGAGCAATCAAACTACACTTTTATAAAGACACGACCTTTTTTAAACAACTCTCCTAACTCATCATACTAATAATAATTAAAACAGATTAAGCACTCTAACATAGCATCCTCGCCTCAAGATTTGACTCAAAAGAACCATGCACTTTTCACAACCCGCTCATTTACTCTAACACAGAGGCCAACGACATTACCTTTCCTTCGTGAATCAAGTTCCCTCACACAACAATAAAGAGTAGTTCCACACACAATGAAATTTAAGAACAATTAGGAACTCAAGATAAAAAGAATTCGCTCACTCTCAGAAATAACATTCCACAAAAGACGTACCATAGGCTTGCCCGTAGTGTACTATAATCGAGCTCATTCAGTCAAGGATCAAGTAGGACTTTATTTTGTTGTAATGTAGGCTACGGGATGGGTAGGATACATTTGGATATAAGAGTGACTACACCTCCCTAAGCACTTTTAATACATACAATTAACCATTCAAAACCCCACACTTATGTCCGACCATAGCTCCACATTCACATAAATATACGTCAACTCCCTACTTCTTAAAGCACAATTACATCAAGAGTTACCATTGTCAAGGAATATTATTTTTCACAACAACACGACTATTTTATTTTCAATTCAAATGGCTCTTATTTTTTCAAAACAGTGCACCCTTTGTCTTATTTCAATAGTTCCACTCAAAAGCCAAACCAACCACCCCATACTTCACTTTTACAAAGTTAATAACAAATTCAAGTGCTCACGAGAGGTAAAATACATAGTCAATTCAATCGAATGGGTAAGGCTTGTAATGTGGTTGCCAAAGAAATAGGATTACATGCTCAAAGAGGTTAACTACGATACATAACAATTAGGTGGGTAATAGCATATATGTGGCTCAACAAAGAAACACTTATATCCCTTCCAAGACTGAATAAAACTACCATTTCACTTTGCAAACATGCGGGGCGAGTTCTAGACATCAAATGCAATGCACAAAATAACACAAAACCTCACACACACATGGCACATAACTCACCCAAAATTGGACTATCAAGACACTCTAGTCAAAACAGTTAAGCAAAGTTAAGATCATACAATTTAAGGTACTTATACAAGAGTCAAACATTGAGCCTAAGTGTCACACTAAAGCACTCACTATTCTCAAAACATAATAAAGTCAAGAGATATTGCCATCAATTCAAATCATAGCACAAGGTTTCCAACTCCTAAAAAATAAAAACTAACTACACCTGGTTCAAAAACAACCCTTGAAAAAGAACCGCGGGACAAAAATAAACCAAGGGGGAATTATTACACTACCTACAAAAGAAAATCTTTTTTTCTTTTTTCTTCCGACTTTAATACCTCAAGAAACCTGTCGATGATATCCATCATCGGGAAAAATCAAAAATTTCAAAAACAAAATTTGTTTTGTTTTTTTTTTCTATCTCTAACTACTAAAACTAAGCAAAATGAAACACTAATATACATACATACATACAAATATCCCCCACCCCATACTTAAAGTTGTGCCCCACACTTAAAGTTGTGGCATGTCTCCATGGCACACAATTAAAAAGCATAAGGTAAAGAAAACTTCCCTGAATTTTTTCCTTTTCCGAGAACTTATGAATTCCACCCCTAATTCTAAATTCACTCCTCGTTTTCGCTCCTTGGAATTCTGTATGGAGCTCATTAAGCCCAATTATTCTGAGGATACTTGCAAGACCCGCTCTTTTGTTTCTTTCGTGTTCTCATCTTGAGCGGTGAATTTCTCGTTCATAATGATCCTTAACTTGTTTCTGCATTTTTTCACAAGATCAATCCATATATATTCCTGTAAATCCCCAAAATTAAAATTCACATGATCGAGGTTAGAATAAGAAAAGTAGAAAATAAAGAAGAAAGGTCAAGTGAATATTCCTCTGGTATGTCCAAGACCATTTGTTTCTCATTCTCTTCTACTAAGAGTTGCCAATGTGGAAAGGTGGATGAGGGTTTTAACTCTTCTTTCGTTGCTTCACATTCAACCACAACCTTATTTTCGATCATCTCAATTGAATCAGAGTCCTCTTGTATTGTGCAAATCTCCCTCTTTAGATGCTCATCCTCTTGGGTAGGCTCATTCTCGCAGGATATCTCCTCCATATATTCCCTATCACAATGCCCAGAGCTTTCTGAAAGTATACTTACTATTCAACTCATTTGCGTTGTTAGGTTCTTAATGGCTTCATCATTTTGCATTGTCACGACCCAAAATCTGACTAGTCGTGATGGCACCTAATCCAACCCGCTAGGTAAGAAAATTAACCACTAACCAATTCCAATAACAATTAATAAAGCAATTAAGTAAAGAAATATCTGAATCTAATACATTCCCCAAGAACTGATAGTACAAATCATGAGCTCTAAGAATAGAGTTTACAAAGCGAAAATGAAATATATACATAGTCTGTTTGAAAAGTACATAAACAGAGTTTTATAGATCTAAGGCTACCACGAACAACAGGCAGCTACAACCGGGACGCAAGTACATCTTCAATCCAGCTCCCATCGAACACAACAACATCAACGGCCAACATTTGCACGCAAGGTGCAGAAGTGTAGTATGAGTACAACCAACCCCATGTACTCAATAAGTAACAAACATAACCTTAGATTGAAAGTAGTGACGAGCTAACAGAAAGGTCGGGTCCTACACCAATATTTCATAATAGTTCATAACAACATAGTGCATGTAACAAAAGAGTATCTCAGAAATAAAAGTCTCAGTCCGTTCATAGTTCCAGAAAAATAGGCATTTCTTATAAAGTATCTCAGTGAAAATCTAAATCTTTTACCAAAAAAGCCAAAATACGAGTAAGTTTGAAAACTGTAATTTTTTCCAAAACTCCTTTCAACAAATAGTAAGATGTTTCATTTTCAGATAGCATGAGGAAAGTACTTCTCTGTGCCTACTGATGTCGCCCAAACTCACACAACAAATATAGGCAGTGAGGCGATCGAAGTAATAATAAAACCCAACACAAGTCGGGGTCAAATCCTCAGGGAGTTAGAATTGGGATTAGGTATATATTTAATTGTACGATATGCCTTAGATTACACTTCCACATTCTTGTTTATTGTTTCTACTTCTACTTTACAATATTGATTGCAATTATAAAACTAGAAGACAATATTTTTGGTTTTGGTTGTTTTCAAAATGATAAAAGATCTAGGGTTGTGACTTCCACCTAGGCGGTTACCTAATGGGTTGTAAACTCTAGGGAAAGTTTGATTGGTCGGGGTTGTAATATAGCAATCATACACAATTACCCACTCTATACCTCTCGGTAGTTTGAGTGATTTTTCCCAATTTGGCTTACTCAAGTCCAAATGGGTATTGCACAAAATAAGTGATAAATGCTCAAGTCGGATCTTACTATCTCTAGATTAAACCCTTTAATTGGGGCTATCAATTTCTTGAGTTCACCCCAGTTTCTTGTTAGCCATGTTTTTCTAGACTTAGTCTCTCTTTCTCAAGTAGAGAGTAAGTCAATTAGGCATGAATCAATGTGTGCAATCATTAATTCTTGAATTCAAGCAAGAACTAGGCTAAATATCACTAACCCAATCACAAATAAGTCCTAAATCAAACACCCATTAAGTACCCACACTAGGGTTGGGCCACAACCCTAGCTAGAAATTTAGCTACTCGTGAAAAATAAAGAAATACAAGAAGAAATTAAGATAGAATGCATAATAATTGATTAGGGAAAGAAAATCCTATGTTTAGAAGCTAATCTAATACAATATTACTCAAAACAATAAAGAACAATGGCTAACAAAACTTACCCTAAAAATGATAAAAAATGCTATTTATATTAAGCTGAAAATATCTGACAAAACTACCCCTGCGGAGGTTGTGCGGCCATATACTTCTGTGTGCGGTCCGCACTCTTAGCTTGACTGGTCAACTAGGCCTTCTGCGGTCGCATAAAAGTGGGATGCGGCCGCACTTCATTTGATTGTGCAGACCGCACAATTCTGAGTGCGGCCGCACACTTGAACCAGAACATGGCTCTCTAATTCTTCTCTTCTGCGGACCGCACAATTATGAGGGCGGCCACACTTGTCATCCTGCGGCCGCACAATTATGGTGCGGTCTGCATATCTTCAGCCTGCCTAAAAACTAACTCTCTGAATCTTCTCTTTTGTGACCGCGCAATAATTATGCGGTCCGCATACTCTGAAGGACATCTGACAATGATGTTTCATTGTTCTGCGGCTGCACACAGTATTGTGCGGTCCGCACTGTGGGCCTTTTTGCCTTGTTTTGGTCCTTGTCCATTTTTGACTCCTTTATGAGTTAATTTTGACTTCTTTGGCTCGTCCCCCAATATTCCTGCATGAAAGCACATTTTATTAGTTCCTGGAAATACCTTTAAGCATTTTTGAGCTAAAACGTAAGTAAAAAAGAGGAAATAAGCAGTCAAAATCCCTACTTATCAATTCTCCCAAACTTAAGCTTTTGTTTGTCCTCAAGCAATTAAGGCAATTCCCACCTCCACTAGAAAAGGGGATATTTCAGCTGGCCTAAGTTGAATCAATCACACATTAATTGGGACCAACAATTACCCACAACACGTATGAATTATCAACAATGCAATGATTTGACTTTTTGAGTACAATAGTTCTAATGTGACATTAGAGTATCAAGAGTTGACTTTATTCATCAAGGAAGCCCTCTCTTTCATATAGGTCATTATGGATCCCAAACTCCTCCTCCTCTACTCTCCATTAGCATATCTCATTTTAGAATGTAACACTCGATGAAAGGATTGTGAAAAGTTCGTTCATCTCTCTCAAAAGAATGTCACAAGTCCGGCTCTAAGTACCATAAGCTTGCCCCTTATGTAAATCACCACTAATATAAGATCACTCAACTTGAAATCATGTAGGGATTTTGTGGTATATAATGAAGGCTTTTGGAGTAAGGTAGGACTTGTTGGAATAGAATGGTTTCATCTTTCCTTAAGCACTCCATTTTCTCCCTCTTCTTTTTGGCTCATACTTTGTCGACTCTTTGAGTCAATTCCTTTTTCCTCGGGAGAACTAGAGAGACGTAACGTCACTCTTTCTTGGTCATGACATTCATTTTTCTCCTTTTCTATTTACTCCATGCCTTTAATCATTGTTTTCTTTGAATCCCTTCAACTTTCTACCTTATTCACTTTCTTTTTTGGCATTTTTCTTTTTGTTCTTTCTTTCTTTTCTTTGCCTTCCCTTTTCTTCCTTTCTTTCTCTTCTTTGTACTTTTTATCACTTTAAAACTTCTCGTCTCTCCCCCAAACTTATGTTTTGCCAATGGTTTCTAAAGAATGCTAAGGGAAGATTGGGTGCTAAGAGAGGGTCCTTACAAAACGGATAAAGGCTTGTAACGTGGTTATTGAAAGAAAAATAAAAAGGCTTAGGCTCAAATGGGTTGACTAGGGATATCACATTGGTAGGCTATAGAAGATTTCAAACTTCAAATCGGATCAAGGAGAGCCTACAATCATTTCTCAAGCCAAGCTACACTTAGAATTTCGCCTAGAAATATATTCGGGGAGAGTTCTAGACTATTAGCACGGGAACTTGGACTTGCAATTCAATACCTCCCTTTTCACGTTGCTGGATTGCTAAAGAGAACGGAGCCGAGGGCCCACAATAACCCTAGTTAAGATTGAGAATCACAAATGGCTCGACTAAACCATTTGATGACTGTTTAAGTCAACACGAGAGATAAAAGTCACATCTAGAGCTATTTTATGCCAACAACTTTGTTTTTAACCATAAGGTCGGAGGTAAATGTGTTGGTACCAAGTGAAGCATTCTTGAGACCCTTTTATTCATTACTACTATATTTGCCTAAACATGAAAGAAAACGGACTCAATCCCTTAAGAAGGTTGTCGTGCCATCCATCGTTGGGAAGAGCCAATCGGTTTACACAAAATTCACCTTTAGAAAGAATTGTGGCATTAAAAAAATCAAAGGCTTATTGATCACTCAAACATAAAAAGAAGCTAACAAATCAAAAATAAACTACTAAAGTAAATAAGAAGTTATACTACTAAGAAAGACAAAGTAAAGAAGCTACGAACTAAACTACGGAAAGCAAGATAAATGAATATACAAACCGAAGTAAAATGAATATATACATAAGGGAGACTGAATATATACATCAAACGAAGGGGAAGAGTATATACATACCAAAGGGAAAATAAAGATAAAGGAAAAAAATAGTATAAGAGTTATTACAGGCCACATGTCAATGTCAATCAATCAAAATAGACCACCCCCCAAATAAAATTAAGCATTGTCCCCAATGCTTAACAAAAATAAGAACAAGGAAGGGTAAAGAGTTACAGTAACTCCCTATGTGGTCTCAATCTGCAAGGGATCCGCAGCACCCTCTGTCTCCTCTAGCTGTATCTCATCATCACCTGGCTGAGGGACAACAAGGTTGCTGAGCATCTGGATCATCTCCTCAGTGGTGTGGGCAGTCGCAACCGGCTCCTCAGACTGGCCGGCTGCTATATGTGATGCCTCTGGTACTGCTTGTGCTGCCTGTGCTGCTGGATCTAAAGGTGCTCCCTACATAAGTAAGTCCGGTGGTAGATCTCTGGCAGATGCAATTTTGGCAACCACTTTTCTCAACTTGTCCACTGACCTCTTCGATGCCTGAGACTTCCGCATCTTCTTTGTTTGCTTTCCCAACTCCTCAATGACCTCCACATGCGCCACTAGAGTCTCCATAATGGTTTTCGGGTTGTACAGAATCTTTTTCAATGTTTGCTCCACTGACAGAGGTACCTCTGGTACTGCTGGGGCTGCTAACTGTGCTGCAATAGCACTGGATATGTCAGACAACTTTGAAGTAGCTGCCTGCATCCAGTTGTTGAGACTCGCCAATGTCTGGGAGACTCGCAGCGCAGTCTGTGGATAAGTGGATGAAGTTGGCAGTGCTAATGGCACTGATAATGGAGCTGGTGGTCTAGAAGACGACAGTGGTGGCATGGTTGTTGTCCTAGTGGAAGGACCAACTATTGTGGAAGGCTCAACTGCTGAATCAGTAACTACTACCGATGGCTCCTCAGACTGGCCAGTGGAGGTAGTTGCCTTACCCTTGAACGTCGGGTTGTCAGCACCCTCCAGGTGGTACCATGAGAAAGGTTTCTTGGCCTTTACTTCTATTTCATATTGCCTCGGCTCCACCTTTTGATCTTTGAAGTATTCTGTGAGAAAGTTCGGGTACGAGTATGATCTCTCATCTTTTTGGACAGCTAATGTGATGTTGGTAGACATGATGGCACCAACATTAATCGAATACCCAGTCATAATCGAAGCCACTAGGATTGCACAAGGAATTGGGAGGTTGTTCTCATTTAGGCACGGATCAATGCGGATGCACACAAATGTTTGCCACCCTTTTGCTTCAAATATTAGGGTGGCCAAACTATGAGAACCCATGTTGTAAGCCACAGAGGTGTTGATCCTCGAATATCCAAAATCTCAGCTAGCCACGGGCGAGCTGCATCACCCATATCCAGCTTTTCCAAGTATTGGACTGCCTCTACTTCTTCAAATCCCACATAAGAGTTCAAAGCACAGGAGTCGAATCAGATTTTTAGATTTCACACTTTTGTCACCTTGGTACCCTTCTTAATGTGAGCCACATTGGCATAAAATTCTTTAACCAAGTGCTCATTTGCATCGAGGATGCTTTGGGTGAACCATTTCCATCATTTTCTCTCCTGGAACTATCTGAGGACATTTGGTTTGTGCTTGTCCAAATCCTTCATCAAGAATTTTCGCTCAAGAGTGAGCGATTTCTAGGGCCACCACTCTCTAAATCTGTTGAAGGCAGTCAAGCTGACAAATCTGTCTTCCCATATCTCCCTTCTCCTTGACCTCTCTAAACCTTCCACTGTAGCATCACCCCCTCTACCATCATCATCATCAACAATATTGATTGGTGCAGCCGGGGCATGTGAGGAAGAGGGCTCAGAATCTGGGCAACCCTCTTCCGAACCTTCAGAAGAACTAGCAGCGGAAGACGACTCATCTACCAAGTGGAATCTACCAGGGACTTGTTGTGATTGGGCTTTCGGCTGTGCTTGCACAGAGTTACCCTCAGAAGCTTCCCCAGATGGGAGATACTCACTGGTCTCGGAGGGTTCAAGAACTCTGTTGGCGGTTGGTGTTTTGCCTATGGTCCTCTGAATGGCAAGTGGTAGGTTAGTCTTGCCTCGGCCTCGGACTTGGCCTCGGGAGGGTTCTACCCTCCCTTTTGATGTATCTCATCTACCATGTGATCTAACCATCGTCTGCAATTCATAACAATAAGAATCAGTTAGAGTTCAGGTTCATAGGACACAGATATATGCATGACAGTTGCATGCCAGTTATGGAAAAATAGAAGAGGCAGTGGGGACTGCACAAAAGTGAGTGCGGCCGCACAACCAAAAGTGCGGACCGCACAATTTTGAGTGCGGCCGCACAACCAAAAGTGCGGACCGCACAATTTTGAGTGCGGCCGCACAGCCCTATGTTCAGAATACTGGGTTCTCTGATCATTCATCAGTGTGGACTGCACAATTTTGCTGCGGACCGCATATTTGTTTAGTGCGGTCCGCACAATTCAAGCACACATAAGCCCTAAGTTAAAGGACTGCGGACCGCACAAAAATGTGTGCGGCCGCACAATTTGAATTTCACAGGGCAGTAAACTAGGGTTCATGCAATTTTTCACATTTTAGATAGGGTTTGCACAAATTGACAAGCTTAGTGGTCTACCCAGTCCCTAATTAACACATACGAAGCTACCCATAAGATTTTGAAGCACATATTAGGCAGCTTTGACATTTATAGGCCTAAAAATAACTAAACTAATCAAAGAAAACAAGAACACAAATTAAGAAGAAAGAACAAAAATCTAACATGGATTGAACATACCAATAGTGAATGATGCAGGTGAGAATCGAACTTGATGAAATAAGAGAAGATTTGGAGCTAATGGGGTATGCGCTGTGCTTGCTTAGGGCTTGATATTTCAGAGAGTGTAAAGTGTGAAACGTTATGAAAATTCCTATTTATAGGTTAACCCGTCGGGCCCAGAACTTTCCTGGGTGCGGCCGCACAATTTTGAGTGCGGTCCGCACTCCTTGCCTCTAACTTGGAAGAATTTCTGTTGTCTGCAAAAGAGTGAGTGCGGCCGCAAATTGTTAAGGAAATTTAAAAGGCCAAACTTCAGAGAACATGTATTTTTGATCTTTCAGTTGTGCGACCGCACACAGAATTGTGCGGTCAGCATACTTTTTGTGTGGTCCTCACTTTTGTGACACTTAGCCAAATTTTCTTGCACAGTCCCTGAAATGCACACCCATTCCTGCATACACTTCAAAACTAATTAGCACAAAACAAAGCTATCTAACAAAGAAGAAAAACAAGAAAAAGAAAAAGGTACATGGGTTGCCTCCCAAGAAGCGTCTGATTTAACGTCGCGGCACGACGCAGATTACCAATCATTTGAAATTAAGAACCGCCACAATGTGGCCATCATTAAACTTGCCAAGATAATGTTTAACACGGTGCCCATCGACTCTAGAGCACCAAAGGGGGTTACATTCACCACTTCAAAGGGGCCACTCCATTTTGACTTCAACTTGCCCGGAAACATCCGTAACCAGGAATTGAACAATAGCACAAGATCACCCTCTTTAAATTCCTTATTGTGGATGTACTTATCATGGAGGTACTTCATCTTCTCTTTGTAAAAAGACGAGCTTGTGTAGGCATGATACCGGAATTCATCAGGCTCATTCAATTGTGACATCCTTAGATTTTCCACGACATCCTATTCAAGGTTCAACTTCTTCAAAGCCTACATGGCCTTGTGCTCAAGTTCTACCAGAAGATGGCATGCCTTCCTGAACACTAACCGGTATGGAGACATCCCGATCGGTGTTTTGTAGGCCGTTCTATAAGACCAAAGAGCATCATCAAGTTTTCTTGACCAATCCGTTCAGTTGGCATTGACTATCTTTGACAAAATACAATTTATCTCTAGGTTGGAGACTTCAAATTGTCTGCTTGCTTGAGTATGGTAAGGGGTTGATATTTTGTTAGTAAGTTATCAAAAGCCTTATTGCAAAAATGCGAACCACCATCACTAATAATGGCTCTTGAGGTACCAAACCTCGTGAAGATGTTCTTATTCGAGAATGCCACCACAACCCTTGCTTCATTGTTAAGAAAAGAAATGGCCTCAACCCATTTAGATACATAATCCACCACAACTAGAATGTAGGTGTTCCCACAAGAGCTAACAAATGGACCTATAAAATCAATACCCCACACATCAAAGATATCTATCTACAAAATGGTGGTGAGAGGCATTTCATTCTTCTTTGAGATCCCACCGTCCCTTTGGCATTCATCACACCGCTTGACTAGCTCATTAGCATCCTTGTAGAGAGTAGGCCAATAGAATCCACAACTCAACACTTTTGCCGCTGTTCTTTCTCCACCATGGTGACCACCATACGGTGAAGAGTGGCAAGCCTCAAGAATACCCATTTGTTCTTCCTACGGCACACATTGTCAGATCACACCATCGATACATATTCGGAAAAGATATGGCTCATCCCAAAAATAGTCAAGGCAATCCCGTTTGAACATCTTCCTTTGGTTTGAAAAGAATTCATTCGGTACAATGCTACTCACAAGATAGTTTGCTAAGTCGGCGAACCATGGCATCCCGATCATTGAAACGGCTAGGAGTTGCTCGTCGGGAAATGAATCATTGATCTCAAGGTCGTCATGTGGCCTCCCCTCCTCCTCTATGGTCTTGCTTGCATAATATACCGGATGGAAGATTTTGTTAAAACGTTGCGCCATCACTGCTCCAACCGCCACATCACTTGCATCACACATGAGCTCAAAAGGCAAGCTCTAATCCGGTGCGGTAATAATAGGAGTAGTAGTCAACTTGAACTTAAGCAACTCGAATGCCTTCATGCAATCTTCATTGAAATGGAACTTGGCATCCTTCTCCAAAAGTTTACACAAAGGGTTCACCACTTTGGAAATATCTTTGATGAATCGGCGATAAAACCCCGCATGACCCAAGAAGCTCTTCACTCCCTTCACGGATGTAGGGGTAGTTTGGAGATCATTTCAATTTTGGATTTATCAACCTCAATACCATACTTTGAAATTTTGTGACCGAGGACAATGCCTTCCTCGACCATGAAGTGACATATCTCCCAATTCAAAACCAAGTTAGTTTCCTCACATCTTGCCAATATCTTGTCCAAGTTGTTCAATCAATCATCAAAAGAATTCCCAACAACGGAGCAATCATCCATGAAGACCTCAAGAATATCTTCCACCATATCGGTAAAAATAGCCATCATACACCGTTCCAAGTTCGTCGGTGCATTACATAACCCAAATGGCATCCTCGAGAATGCAAAAGTACCATATGAACAAGTGAAAGTGGTCTTCTCTTGGACCTCAGGATCAATAAGAATCTGATTGTAGCCGGAGTATCCATCCAGGAAGCAATAAAAAGCACGTCCGGCCAACCTATCCAACATTTGATCAAGAAATGGAAGCGGAAAATGATCTTTCCGAGTGACATTGTTGAGCTTCCTATAGGCCATGCAGACTCTCCACCCGGTGACAGTTCTTGTGGGGATCAATTCATTCTTGTCATTAGTTATCACAGTAATGCCCCCTTTCTTTGGGACACATTGCACCGGAGAAGTTCATGAGCTATCGGAAATGGGGTAAACAACCTCGGTATCCAACCACTTTATGATCTCCTTCTTGACCACCTATTGCATTGCTTAATTTAGTTTCCTTTGATATTCAACGGAGGGTTTGGCACCCTCCTCCAATATAATCTTGTGCATGCAAAAGGCGAGGCTTATGCCCCGGATATCTGCCACGGTCCATCCGATTGCTCTTTTCCTCCTTTGTAGCACCTCCAATGTGGACTTTACCTGTATGTTAGTCAAACAAGAAGAAAGGATAACCGGTAAAGTAGAAGAAGGGCCAAGGAATTCATACCTGAGATGCGGAGGCAATGGCTTTAACTCCAAAGTGGGAGGCTCCTTGATTGAGGGCTTTGTTGGAGGAGTCTTCCGATTTTCAAGATCCAAAGATAGCTTGCGGGGCTCATAAGTGTACGACCCCATCCCTCGCAATGCATTCACACACTCCACATAGCCTTATGTCTCCTCATCATCATCAAGGTTGAGCAATACAGCTTCCAAATTATCCTCAACATTCATTGTTGCACTAGCATCATCAACAATTACTTCGGTCACTAAATCCACAAATGAACAAACTTCGTTGCTATTTGGTTGCCTCATCGATTTGCACACATGGAAAACCACCTTTTTGTTA
Source organism: Nicotiana otophora (assembly GCA_000715115.1). NCBI lineage: Eukaryota > Viridiplantae > Streptophyta > Magnoliopsida > Solanales > Solanaceae > Nicotiana > Nicotiana otophora. Next base: position 47,558 of record AWOL01S0005282.1, read on the forward strand.
CCCACCTAGAAAGTGAGCTCACTGGCTTCCACATCAACAAGAGCCTTCCCCGTAGCAAGGAAAGGTCTACCCAAGATAAGAGGCACCTCGTAGTCAACCTCACAATCAAGGATCACAAAGTCCACTGGAAGGATGAACTTATCAACATGGACTAACACATCATCAATAATTCCCAATGGCCTCTTCATAGTCCGATCCTCCATTTGCAACCTCATAGATGTGGGTCTTTGTTGCCCAATTCCCAAAGTTTTGAACATAGAGTAGGGCATCAAGTTGATACTTGCCTCCAAATCACATAAAGCTTTGGAAAAGTCGGCGCTCCCAATAATGCAAGGAATTGTGAAAGCACCCGGATCTTTCAATTTCGGAGCCATTGAGTGCACAATAGCACTCACTTGATGTGTCATCTTGATAGTTTCACAATTCATCGACCACTTCTTGGTGACCAAGTCCTTCATGAACTTTGCATAACCCGGCATTTGTTCCAACGCCTCAACCAATGGTACATTGATAGACAAACTTTTCATCATGTCAATAACATTTTTGAATTGGTTCTCACTAGTTTTCTTTGCAATCCTTTGAGGGTATGGAGGAGGAGGCCTTGGCATTGGTGCCTTAGCCTTTGGCACTATCGGTTCCGGTATGTCAATCACGTGATCCCTAGACGGGTTCACCTCTTCTTGCATTTCCTCCACATTTTTATTAATATCAATTCTCACTTCGTCATTAGCTTGAACCACATTGCTTGGAATTTCATATTCTTGAACCACAACATCATCATCCATAATTCTTCTTTGATTTGAGGTGGTTGCATCTAAACCTTTTCCACTTTTTGTAGTCACGGCCATAGCATGTCCCGTATTATTCCCACAATTTGGGTTCACCACCATATCACTTGGTAGTGCCCCCTTAGGATGAGTGTTCAATGCTTGTGAGATTTGGCCAAGTTGAACCTCCAAATGCGGATTGAAGTGTTGTGGGAGGCTAATTGAGCATCGGAGTCGGCATTTTTCTCCATCATTTGTTTGAACATATTTTCAATCATCCCATCTCATTGTTAGAAGAGCTCGGGACTTGAGAAGGATAGGGAGGTGGATTGCTCGGTTGTTGGAACATCGGGGGCCTTTGAAAACCCAACCCCCAGTTGTTGTTGTTGTTCCACCCTCCTTGATTACCTCCCAATTACTTTGATTGTTTCCACACCAATTGCCTTGATTATTCCAATTTCCTTGATTATTGTTATTTCCCCCAATTTCCTTGATTGTTGTTGCCACCACTCCAATTGCCTTGGTGGCCTTGGTTGTTCCAATTTCCTTGATTTCCTTGTGATCTCCACTGTTGTTGATTTTGAGCATTGTTTCTTTGACCTTGCTAATTGTTGACGTATTGCACTTCTTCTTCTTGCTCATTATACGAATCACCTTGGTCATACCCACTATCATCTTGCATGAATTGTTCCGGACGGCTTTGGCCTTGTTGACCTTTTTGTCGTCTCTTGTTCATCATCATATTTACACCTTCCATCGCATTAACTTGTTTTGGACCTTGAACTTGTTGCAGCTGAGCTTTGGCCAATTGGTTCATTGTGGTTGTTAACTCTGCGATAGCTTGCCTATGATCATGTAGTTCCCTGTGCAGGTGAATGACATTAGGGTCACCTTGCGGAACATTGGCCCTACTTTGCCATGCCGATACAGTATCCGCCATCTCATCCAAAGTTTAACAAGCTTCAGCATAAGGTATATTCATGAAGTTCCCACTGGCGAGTTGATTTACCACACATTGATTTATTGTGTTGATCCCCATGTAGAAGGTTTGTTGGATCATAGCCTCGGTCATATCATTTTTCGGGCACTCTTTAACCATGGTACGATATCTTTCCCAAATCTCGTGCAATGGCTCATTGGGCTCTTGCTTGAACGCTAGAATTGCATCCCATAGTGTAGCCATGTGCCCAGGAGAGAAGAAATTGGCAATGAATGTTTCGTCCAACTCAGGCCATGTATGGATGGAATGATTCGGCAATCTCTATAGCCAGTCCAATGCTTTTCCAACTCAGGCCATGTGTCGGGTCTTACTATCTCTAGATTCAACACTTTAATTGGGGCTATCAATTTCTTAAGTTCACTCCAATTTATTGTTAGCCAAGTTTTCCTAGACTTAGTCTCTCTTTCTCAAGTACAGACTAAGTCAATTAGGCATGAATCAATATGTGCAACCATTAATTCTTGCATTCAAGCAAGAACAAGGCTAAATATCACTAACCCAATCAAAAATGAGTCCTAAATCAAACACGCATTAAGTACCCACACTAAGGTTGGGCCACAACCCTAGCTAGAAATTTAAATGCATAATAATTGATCAGGAAAAGAAAATCTAATGTTTAGAAGCTAATCTAGTACAATATTACTCAAAACAGTAAATAGAAATGGCTCAGGTGCTCTCCCAAAACAAAACTTACCCTAAAAATGATAAAAAGTTCTATTTATACTAAGCTGAAAATATCTGACAAAAAAGCCACTGCGGAAGTTGAACGGCCGCACTATTCTATGTGTGGTCCGCACTCTGAGCTTGAATGGTCAACTGGGCCTTCTACGGTCGCATAAAAGTGGGATGCGGCCGCACTTTATTTGATTGTGCGGAGCGCACAATTCTGAGTGCGGTCACACACTTGAACTTGGAATCGAACATGGCTCTCTGATTCTTCTCTTCTGTGGATCGCACAATTATGAGTGAAGCCGCACTTATCATTTTGCGGCCGAACACTTATGGTGTGGTCCATATATCTTCAGCCTGCCTAAAAACTAACTCTCTGAATCTCCTCTTCTACGGCCGCACAATAATTCTGCGGTCCGAATACTCTGAAGGACGTCTGACAGTGATGTTTCATTGTTCTGCAGCCGCACACAGTATTGTGCAGTCCGCACTGTGGGCCTTTTTGCCTTGTTTTGGTCCTTGTCCATTTTTGACAGCTTTATGAGTTGATTTTGACTTCTTTGGCTCGTCTCCAAAAATTCCTGCACAAAAGCACATTTTATTCGTTCCTGAGAATACCTTTAAGCATTTTTGAGCTAAAACGCAAGTAAAAGAGAAGCAATAAGCGGTCAAAATCCCTACTTATCACCTACATGTCAAAATACAAGTAAAATCATAAATGTGCCCAAAGTCGTGTAGCAGAAGGAGATGCATCTCTATGCATGTATCTCAAGTATGCATGTCAAATGCAATGCATCTCAATGATGAGCTCATACACTCACACTCTCAAAGTATTCAATCTTACTGTCTCGCATTCTCTCTCACTATGCTCAATGCTCATCACACTCAATCACTCAGCGTTATACAATACTTGTTGCGGTGTGCAGCCCGATCCATATATGACCATAAGGCCCGTTGCGGCGTGCTACCTGATCCACATATATATAGTCGACTGCACTCATTAGGGGTGTGCAGACTCAGGAGGGGCTCTTTCAGCCCAAGCACTATATTGCTGCGGCGTGCAGCCCGATCCAATATTATTGCGGCGTGCAACCCAATCCAATATTACTGCAGCGTGAAACCCGATCCAATAATATATATATATAAATAGCCTGAATGCTCGTTGCGGCGTGCAACCCCGTCCATATAAAATATAATCAATATAATATGTTGCGGCGTGCAGCCCGATCCCAAAATGTCACTCTCACTCAGGCCCTCGGTCTCACTCAATCATCAATCTCTCCAGTCTCACTCATGAGCTCACAATGTCATGAAACTAGCCCGACAACAATGATATGATGTATGAATGAATAATATCTGCGACTAAGATATGGTATGAATGCATGGATATGACTGAGTATACAATATCAATAAAATCAGTGAGATGACAGTAAGAAACGACCACCATGGGTCCAAACAGTATCGGCATAATGCCTAAACATGATATCTAGCATGATTGACAGCTTAACTACTTTATCACATGGTAAACATACAGATATCAATAAAGTAGGACCACTATATAGTGCCATGGAAACAATAGAGTCCCAATTCACATAGTGCATGCCCACACGCCCGTCACCTAGCATGTGCGTCACCTCAATACCAATCACATAACACATATGTCGGGGTTTCATACCCTCAGCACTAAGATTAGAAGAGTTATTTACCTCGCACGAGTCAATATTAATGCCGAGCAAGCCAAGCGGTGCTCCAAAGATGCCATCTCACGCGTTCTAACCTCCGAGCGGCCCGAAACTAACCAAAAACAACTCAAGTACATCACACAATGCTAAAGGAACCAATCCCGATAAAAAACGATCAAATTTTGAATCAAAAACCCCAAAACCGGCCAAAAACCCAACCCGGGCCTACTCCTCGGAACCTCACAAAATTTAAAAAATCCAATAACCCATTCAATTACGAGTCCAGCCACACTAATTTCACTCAAATCCGACTCCAGTTCGATGTTCAAAACTCAAAAATTCACATTATGAAACTTTAGGCCAAAACCCCCAATTTCCTCTTTAACATTCACAATCCCACTACCAAAAACGAAGATAGATTCATGAAATATAACCAAAACCGAGTAGAGAACACTTACCCCAATTCATATGGTGAAAATTTCTTGAAGAATCGCCTCAATCCAAGCTCCATAGCTCCCAAAATGTAACAATGGCTGAAATCCACGAAAGAAGTACTTTATACTTGTGCCCAGGCATCCTCTTAGGCGAACGCGTCAACACCATCGCGTTCGCGATGAACAAAATAATCTGCCACCATAATACACTTCGCGTTCGCGGTAAACACCTTGCGAACGCGACTCACAGCTGGCTCAGAGCTTCGCGAATGCGGCTCCAACTACGCGAACGCGATGAAGAAGGCCTCCGGCTCTGGCTCCCAGCTCAACCCTACGCGTCCCCGATCCATCATACGCGAACACGAAAAAGACTTGCCCCAGTACTACACGAATGCGGACCATTACTCGCCAACGCGATACAGAAATGCTATTGCCATCCAAATACACTACGGGTTCGCGACACTTGCCACGCGAACGTGATAAAGAACTTAGACACCAGAAAACAGAAGAACACAGCAGTACCAAAATGAAGAAAAATGATCCGAAATAAATCTGAAACACGCTCGAGCTGCTCCGGACCCCGTCCAAAGATACCAACAAGTCCCATAACATAACACAGACCTACTCAAGACCTCAAAACACACAAAACAACATCGAAACGACGAATCACACCTCAATTTGAATTAAATGAACTTTGAAACTTTAAACTTCCACAACCGATGCTAAAACCTATCAAATCACGTCCGATCGACCTCCAATTTTGTACACAAGTGAAATTCAACATTACGGACTTGCTCCAACTTTCGGAATCGGAATCCGACCCCGATATCAAAAAGTCCACTCCCGGTCGAACTTTCAAAAATTTTAACTTTCGCCATTTCGAGCCAAATTCAACTACGGACCTCCAAATCACAATCCGGACTCGCTCCTAAGTCCAAAATCACCCAACGGACCTACCGGAACCATCAAAACTCCGTTCCGGGTTCAAATTCACAAAAAGTCAAACTTGGTCAACTCTCCCAATTTAAAGCTTCAACAATAAAATCAATTCTTCCAATTCGATTCTGAATAACCTGAAAACCAAAATAGACGATTCACACAAGTCAAAATACATCATACGGAGCTACGCATGCCCGTAAACTATCAAGCGAAGTGAAAATGCTCAAAACGACCGGTCGGGTCGTTACATCATCCCCCACTTAAACATACGTTCGTCCTCGAATGTGTCCAGAGTTATCCTCAAAGCCATCAAACCGTCGTATAAACTTACCATGCACATACCTGGGGGTGATCTCACGTCACCTTATCCCATATAGGTTCAACAACACAACACAACTGTAGTTCCTTAATTAAACTTAGCCCATAAACCTTAGAATGCAATTTTCAACATCCATAATTTTTATAAGATCCGAATCTTGCATCTACACACTGTATAAGTCTGAACAAGCTGTATCAAGCCATATCTATAACCCAAGATATAATCACATGATGTACCACAAAACTCAAATACTCATAGAGAAAATTTCAAATCACAGTAGCTGCTCAAAATAACCCAATACCGGTAATAGACCTCATATAAAACAAAGCCTTGCTCTAAAATCTCTGTACACTGCTGATGATGAAAGAAACATGCAGAATTCATACCCATTCATCAAATCAACAGGGCATGGAGCTCCCTCTCCTTCTACAAGAACTATAGCCAATTTCTAAGTCGACTTCTGATATTATCCTTCCAAATATACCACAATCAAATCCGATAGCATCCATTCTAGGTCCAATGATCTCATCTCATCCAACACGACCACTCTAGTGACATGACACATCAATACAATCTAAAGCCACAACTCGTGCAATCCGTGCACCAAATAGCAACATTCCAAATGAACTCAATCATAGACAATGACTCAAACGAGAGAACCGTCTCGCAAGCTCATCAAGTACCACCACCACGAAATGCTTAAACCCATCACACACCATAGAACCATAACACACGAATCTAACATAAAGAATCATATTTCCACTCAACTGTGCTGCAATACTTTACCCTATCCAAATACTGGTCCATATGAAATACCTCAAGCCACCTTGCTAAAAATTACTAACCATGCGCAATTCGACATCAAGTACTCAAAGTGCATTACCATAACCACGGAGAAGCAAATGATACCATGCCACACAAAACCCGAAAGAAGATAACCAATATGCCATCAACCAAACAATACCCAATACTCTTCTCGCTCAAATTCCTTTATAAGGCCATAATAGAACCGCACCATATGTGCATATAACCAACTAATCACAACTCCTCGTAGCATAGAAGAGTAACTCACAGATCATTTCAGAACATGAATAAGCTCAACAACAACTGAATGACACATCCCTCAACAATAGCAGTATGAAACCAACCAATCCGGCTCGGTGTAGAATACACATCCTAATTGGGCCTACCAATGGACTCCTAAATCAGCTCTAGTCACCCACAGATAGATAAATAACCTCCGAAAGTCCACAATGACTGAATCATAACATATTTTATCATCTGGCTAGCTTCGGCCTCAACTTTACAGTCCACAACTATGAAACAATCTGCTCCTAAGAACTCCCAATCTCCAAATCTATAGAACACACAAATCACCATTTCTAATTCCATCTCCACCACCCGAATGTCTAACACATCTCTCATACACGATCATCCCATGAGGAATAATTCTAAAATTCTTCCGTGCCACCTGGAAAAATTTGAATATCAGCTGTCGATCAACCAGGAGAGTTCCGTAATACCAATGAAATGTCCATAAATCAAAACACATTACCCCTTCTGAAATGTATACTCTCATCAGGCCATACTGATTAGTAATATCATTTGCCTAGTCATCTGAATCCGTCCATACTGCCTACAAATTTATGTCTTTCCCTTCAAAATTGAACTATGACCTTGCACAAGCAAATATCAATCCCACGCAATACACCACATCTACTATGGCATCCTGCGAAGAGTACAAGAATCTCATAATCAACTCTAAGTCACAAGCAGAATACATACTCGATCAGTAAGAAACCTTCCATTTGATCTCATCTTGGAGAAAATTTCAATACGCAACATATTCCTCACGCCGGTAGGAAATATACCCCTCGAACCATGGTAAAATCCATTGAGAACTCTTCGAACCCCATTTGCACACAACCAAGCTATCTGAACCAGATCTCTCTAACTCAACCCAGCCATGCAGTTTGCCAAAACCCAAGAGCATTGACAAGAAACACTTGTAGAGTCTAGCCACGTCATAAGTACCCAAATAACCGATCATACCCATTACTGTGCTAACCCAACCTACTACCATGTTGTCCTATTTCTCCAAGTCCCTTCCAAATTAACTTCAAGTTGATACTTCTCCTTGCTATAACATCACGATCTCTAACCAAAATTCACTGCACAAGAGACCCTAGTATAAAACCACAACGCCCTAAGGCCCATAAGCCGTTAATTCCCCTCGTAAGCACCCCAAGGTACCACAACCGAGACACCCACTCTAAATAAACCTTATGTGAACCTAAAACTATTTCCTTCACCTTCTTGATACTAAATGCACAATCCACAATGATATAAAATGCCATAAGTCTCGTCACCATCCAATGCAACTCCTAGTTTCTAGCCATATATAAATCTTGAAAATTTCAAATCGCTACATATAAATCTTGAATCCATTAGAACCATTCTCGAGAGTCATCCACTCTACTCAAATATCAATTAAACTGACCTAACGGACCGAACGACATGTGCCCCATTAGCACACCAACAACCAAGGGAATAAAGAGTAACCCACACTCCTAAGCAACCGAGCAAATTCCTACTACATGTACACTACATCCTTTGCGAATAACCACTCAATTATTTTATGATTCCCATATACCCATAGAGTGTAATACAATTCGTATCCAGAAACTCTCTTACTCGAGTCATCCTCAATCTCAACCCCTGCAGTTATAGCTGATTCTCCAGTATACCTCGAACTGAAACCAATACAACACATAATCGTGCAATCAACTTATCGATAGCAGACTCCCCCACTTGGCTCAAAGCCATAGATCAAAACACACAACTTATAATGCCATACTCTATTACTGTCATAATACTGCAGTGAGATTCAACCAAATCCTTCCTGAGCTCCTGTAACACAAACCATCCAATAGTTCACATTATCTGCAAATCTCGGATTCAGCCTTGTAATAGTCAAGCCAACTTCCACAAGCGATCCAAACTCAAATTGCAATATATATCATTCGCTAGTAAAAGAGAACTCTCTACAAAACATCATAAGGACCACACAACCTCAGGACACCTCGCAGGAGATAACATAGATGCTCTGCCTCAAGCTGACATCTCTCTATACTCTTCCACAGTCATAACTATTACACAATCACTTAATCTTCCTGAGTCTGAACTCATAACTCGACATGAAATCTACTGCACTCCACAACTAAACAACATGAGAGGTCCTTTAACACACCCATAACTCAAGGCCATACGCCAAATCAAGATAGAAATCAAACACCCAATAGTTCTTGCTACATCTCAAGTAAACTCTTCTCGTCACATTCAAACCATATGAACACATCCCGCAGTCACATCATACTCATCACGTGCCATCCAGCCACAAATTCCACTAATATGGACACTACTATGTCCAAAAGCACGTGCTCACAGAATCAACATCTCTGCACTCAAGCCATAGTCAAAACCCGGCCTCAAGTCCTCCAGACTGGCCCATCATCAGCATACTGAAATTACATCTCGCATCCCGTTCATAGAATCACAAGCCAGCAAATGCACAGCAGATACCGAGCACTCGCATGCGCATACGAATGTGTGGAAGGAATTCAAAGAGTTATGCTTCAAGCTCAATCAATGACGCACGATAAGGAAAGAACGATGGGAAGTATATCCTAAATGTCTTGTAGCCTCTCGAATATAGGTATGGACGTCATCATATCGATCCGCAACACTCTACTAGACACTTGCTCATGACTTGTAGAACCTATGAATCTAGAGCTCTGATAACACCTTGTCACGACCCAAAATCTTACTAGTCGTGATGGCACCTAACCCAACCCGCTAGGTAAGCCAATTAACAACTAACCAATTCCAATAACAATTAATAAAGCAATTAAGTAAATACATATCTGAATCTAATACATTGCCCAAGAACTGATAGTACAAATCATGAGCTCTAAGAATAGAGTTTACAAAGCGGAAATGAAATATATACATAGTCTATTTTAAAAGTACATAAATAGAGTTTTGTAGATCTAAGGATACCATGAACAAGAGGCAGCTACAACTGGGACATAGGTACATCTTCAATCTAGCTCCCATCGAACACAGCAACATCAGCGGCCAACATCTGTACGCAAGGTGCAGAAGTATAGTATAAGTACAACCGACCCCATGTACTCAATAAATAACAAACCTAACCTTAGGTTAAAAGTAGTGACGAGCTAAAAAAAAGGTCGGGTCCAACAACAATAATCCACAACAGTTCATAACAACATAGTACACGTAACAAAATAGTATCTCAGCAATAAAAGTCTCAGTTCGTTCACAGTTCCAGAAAAATAGGCATTTCTTTTCTAGTATCTCAGTGAAAATCCAAATCTTTTACCGAAAAAGCCAAAATACAAGTAAGTTTGAAAACTGTGATTTTTTCCAAAACTCCTTTCAACAAATAGTAAGATGTTTCATTTTCAGATAGCATGAGAAAAGTACTCCTCTATGCTTACATGTCAAGATACAAGTAACATCATAAATGTCACCAAAGCCGGGTACCAGAAGGAAATGCATCTCTATGCAACTCACACTCTCAGGGTACTCAATCTCACTGTCTCGCATTCTCTCGCACTATGCTCAATGCTCAGCACACTCAATCACTCAGCGTTGTACAATACCTACTGCGGCGTGCAGCCCGATCCATATATGACCATAAGGCCCGTTACGGCGTGCAACCCGATCCATATATATATAGTCGACTGCGCTCACTGGGAGTGTGCAGACTCCGGAGGGGCCCCTTAAACCCAAGCGCTATATTGATGCAGAGTGCATCCCGATCCAATATTATTGCGGCGTGCAACCCGATCCAATATTACTGCGGCGTGCAACCCGATCCAATATTACTGCGGCGTGAATATATATATATATATATATATATATATATAGCCTGAATGCTCGTTGCGGCGTGCAACCCGGTCCATATAAAATATAATCAATATAATATGCTGCGGCGTGCAGCCCGATCCCAAAATGTCACTCTCACTCAGGCCCTCGGTCTCACTCAGTCAACAATCTCTCCAGTCTCACTCACGGGCTCACAATGTCATGAAACTAGCCCGACAACAATGATATGATGTATGAATAAATAATATCTGCGATTGAGATATGGTATGAATGCATGGATATGACTGAGTATAAAATATCAATGAAATTAGTGAGATAATAGTAATAAACGACCACTATAGGTCCAAACAGTATCGGCATAATGTCTAAACATGATATCTAGCATGATTGACAGCTTAACTACTTTATCACATGGTGAAAACACATATATCAATAAAGTAGGACCACTATACAGTGCCATGGAAACAACAGAGTCCCAATTCACATGGTGCACGCCCACATGCCCGTCACCTAGCATGTGTGTCACCTCAATACCAATCACATAACACGTATGTCGGGGTTTCATACCCTCAGCACTAAGATTAGAAGAGTTACTTACCTCGAACAAGCCAATACTAATTCCAAGCAAGCCAAGCGGTGCTCCAAAGATGCCATCTCGCGCGTTCTGACCTCCGAGCGGCCCGAAACTAACCAAAAACAACTCAAGTACATCAAACAATGCTAAAGGAACCAATTCCGATCAAAAAAGATCAAATCTTGAATCAAAAAGCCCAAAATCGGTCAAAACCCCAACCCGGGCCCGCACCTCAGAACCCGACAAAATTTACAAAACCCAACAACCCATTCAATTACGAGTCCAACCATACTAGTTTCACTCAAATCCGACTCCAATTCGATGTTCAAAATTAAAAAGTTCACATTATGAAACTTTAGGCCAAAACTCTCAATTTCCTCTTTAAAATTCATAATCCCACTACCACAAACGAAAATAGATTCATGAAATATAAACAAAACCGAGTAGAGAACACTTACCCCAATTCATATGGTGAAAATTGCTTCAAGAATCGCCTCAATTCGAGCTCCATAGCTCCCAAAATGTAAAAATGGCTGAAACCCTCAAAATAGAGTACTTTATACTTCTGCCCAGGCATCCTCTTACGCGAACGCGTCAACACCATCGCGTTCACGATGAACGAAATAATCTGCCACCATAATACACTTCACGTTCGCGGTAAAAACCTCGCGAGCGCTACTCACAGCTGGCTCAGACCTTCGCGAACGCGGCTACAACTACGCGAACGCGATGAAGAAGACCTCCGGCTCCGGCTCCGGCTCCGGCTCCCAACTCAACCCCACGCGTCCGTGATCCATCATATGCGAACGCGAAGAAGGCTTGCCCCAACACTACACGAGCACGGACCATTACTCGCGAACACGATACAGAAATGCTACTGCCATCCAAATACACTACGCATTCGCGACACTTGCCATGCGAACGTGATGAAGAACTGAGACACCAGAAAACAGCAGTACCAAAATGAAGGAAAATGATTTGAAATCAATCTGAAACACGCCCGAGCTCCTCGGGACCACGTCCAAACATACCAACAAGTCCCATACATTACACGGACCTATTCGAGGCCTCACAACACACAAAACAACATCGGAACGACGAATCACACCTCAATTCGAATTCAATGAACTTTGAAACTTCAAACTTCCACAACCGATGTCTAAACCTATCAAATCACGTCCGATCGACCTCAAATGTTGCACACAAGTCACACTCGACATTACGGACCTGCTCCAACTTCCGAAATCGGAATCCGATCCTGATATCAAAAAGTCCATTCCAGGTCGAACTTTCCAAAATTTCAACTTTCGCCATTTCGAGCCACATTCAACCACGGACCTCCAAATCACAATCCGGACGCGCTCCTAATTCCAAAATCACCCAACGAACCTATCAGAACCATCAAAACTCCGTTCCGGGTTCAAATTCACAAAAAGTGAAACTTGGTCAACTCTCCCAATTTAAAACTTCAACAATGAAATCCATTCTTCCAATTCGATTTCGAATAACCTGAAAACCAAAACCGATGATTCACACAAGTCAAAATATATTATTCGGAGCTACTCACACCCGTAAACTACCGAGCGAAGTGAAAATGCTCAAAAAGACCGGTCGGGTCGTTACATGCATAAACCTTTCTTCAACACTATTCATGAACCTATACATAAGCGCTTCTAAATTACCATTCTCTTCCTGAGATGGTTGTCTCACTTCACTTTCATTCCAGTCATAATAAGGATATTCATCCCAACCAGAGTCAGGATTGTGCCCATATGAATCCTCATACCTGTACGGACTAGAAACATAGTGAGTATGTTCAAAATACGAACCTTAGGAAGAATACATACCTGCTTGAAAGTCAACACATAGATGATTTCCACCGCATTTAAAACACATAGCAGACCGCTGATAATATTCAGCTGCCAACTCTTCAACCGTTTTTCTAGGCTGGTTGTACTTCATCTTCAATAACAATTATAGTTCTATATCAAGAATATCTTTTTCAACTTGTCAGGTACTACAAGAACGAATTCTTGAAAAGAAGTTAACTAAAAAAGAAAATAAATAAGAAATAGAAAGAAGAAATGGAAAAAAAACTAATTCCCGAATTAGCACCAAAAATACTTTGAACACTATTGATTGTCAATCCTCGGCAACGATGCTAAATTTTGATGAGCTCGAAATACACATTTAAATTATGCCCGCTAATCAAATATAGTATAGTATAATATCATATCCATGGGGATTGGATTTAAACAGCATTCTCATAGTTTTTAGCTTAATTTCTATCCAAGATGATCAACAGTTGAGATTTATAATATTTCTAACAAATATTAACTAAAATCGAAAGCTATTGACTAATGACAATCGAAACAAGGAATAAGGAAGAAAGTTATCAGTATGAGACAATAGGGTTTTGATAGGATATGTGCAAGATAATTGTTTAGGATCTAATGCTAAATAATTCACTTCTAATGATCAAGTGTGTCTCTCGAATTCACTCAATTATTAGTTCAAACGTTCAGCAAAACTGCCTCTCTCGATAAAATTTTAACCTCACAAGATGAACCAATTTAAGTACGTGAAGATATGCAAGAATGCATAGTGGAATTGGTCTTTAGGAAAACCTCTTTTGGATTATTTTCCTGACTAGGTTTAATCAATGATTCAACTAGCTTCTTTCGATTACTTAGAAGAATCTATGAACTCAACCAACAATATAATGCAAGGATATCACACGTTATGCCTCTCTCGATTACATGAACTAGTGAATATAGATGCAACAACTAAATCATCCAAAACGATTCAATACATAAAACTAGAGTTATAATCCACAAACAATCATCAATACACCAAATCCATCAAACCCAAAAGGGAACTACTCCATAGATATGGAGAAATTCATCAGAAATAAAATTAAAGTATAGGAAAACATAAATTCAATCCAAACTCGGGTCTTGGGTGAGGAAGGAATGATGAAATCCTTGTGCTTGTGTTCTTTCCACTCCTCCTTAGCCTCCTTAGGTCTAAAGTATGTCAAAAATCGAGAAAATAATATTTTTTTATGTATTTATACCAAGTAGGGTCAGGCCTAGACGAAATCACCTTTTCCTAGCTGAAATAGGAAAATAACTCGATAAAACATACATAGGCGCGCCGCATGGGGGACATTAGTGGAAATATCCAGAGAGCTCAACATCTGTCAAGCAGCTAAAAATACACTATTGCAGCGCGGTGGGCGTCTCACATTGCGTCGTTTAGTGACGTTTTCCAGAGAATTGGCAAATTTCAATTATGCTACTATTTTATCTTGTGTAATGATGAATTGGGCATCCATTTCATGTGCACACATCACTTGCATGTCTCAATTTGGAGGTTTCAATTCCTTAACATCTTATGAGACTTTTGGATAGCCACTTCATGATGCACGTCTTCCAACAAGTTGTGATAGGCCATTTACATGGCCTTGAGCATTTGTCTTTCACTTTTTATGTATATACGCGGTACTCGACCCCCGAACTTGATCCCGTCTTAATTCCTTGGGATTTTACTCAGACTTCAAAGCTCCAAATAGCTCGAATTAGCTCTACCACATCTACATAACTCAGAATCACTCCTACAAGGCATAAAATACACAATAAGTGCAAATCACTACCAATTAAAGCTCAATACAAGTAAAGTGCAGTGAATTTGAGTGCAATAAGCGACTAAAATACGCAATTATAGCCTACCATTATAGTACCGTATGAGTCGACTTAACCTCTACATTTAGTAATGATCATTTGCCTACAATTAGGGGACTTTATCCCACAACCTTGGTTTAACCTTGGAATGTGTCCCTACACTGGTACATGTAGTTCCATGGTAACGAATTCAAAATTCGAACTAATCTCGGTGGTCTCCACTAGTAACTCCCAAAACATTTGACTTTTCTAAAATAGATTCATAACTTATTATCCTCAAAGAAATCTACCTCAAATCAATTTACGATGTTCATAACCGATCCAACCGTTTGAACAAGAACCAAATAAAAACCTTCTTCTATTTCATGTAAAAAGGAATTAACAAAATGATAATTTATCTTTTAGTTCAACAAGTGCCACTCCAATATGTGAAGATATTTCAAAAATGTTACACCTTATATTTTCAATAAAATAACTCATTAATGGCACATTGGGCATCGGTCGGTTCGGTTCGGTTGTAAATATTATCGATTTGGAATATCAGTTTATAAATATGCTAAACTGATAACCGAGCCGATAAGATATCGATTATCGGTTAATCGGTTATCGATCGTTATCAATTCGATTATCGGTTTACCCTATAAGATAACTCAATCTAGATTATAGAAGGAAGAAGTAATGAAGGATAATGTGTATTGTATAAAGAATATGATAAACTTTCTTTAGTGTTGTAACCCTCTGAAAGAATATGATAAACCTTACAACATTATTTATCTATGTGTTGAATGAAATATTTGGGAGGGTTACAAAAGTAGATAGAGAATTGTGAAAAGGGGAAAATTATATACCTAAGGATAAAATCGTATTTTTATAAAGTTTATTGGATTATCGGTTAAACCGTTAATAAAATTGGGCAAACCGGGACCCGAACATATAGCCCAATAATAACATAACACTAAATGTTTATCGAACTATTAACCCAATAACCCGATATCGATAACCCAATAAGCTTTTTTTGGTTCGGGCTATCAGTTTTACGCGATATATGCCCATCCCTACATACCAAGTATTTTTGCTCAAAAAATTATTAACTATGTACAAATAAAAAAAATTGAACTCATTAAATTAGATTAGATATGGTAGAATTGCAAATCTAAACCTTTAAGGTTGAAATCTAGGATTCGCCTTTGGTTGGAATAGTAATTCCAGGATAAATTATCCCAAGATAAAACAGTGAAATTGATAATCCTAAAATTAATACAACATATCAAACATTCAATAAAAAATAATATAAAATAATTAATCTCACCGTAACTTATATTCGAATCAAAGGACCCTAGATTTATGCTTCTTACATGTATCTATGCTCCCGAAAGTTTCTCTTTTACCAAAGCGGGTAGCAATGAAAAACTTTATTCTAATTGAGGCACAACCAACAATATGTGAGGCACCCTCTATTTTTGACAAGTATGTTGTGGTGCCCACTGGTCAGGACTAAGGGTGGAAAGTATGCCGGTCCCGGGCCTAAACGGGCTAAGTGGTCCGGTCCAAACGGTCTCGATCCCAGACCGGTCCCAAATTAAACGGGCTAAACGGTCCCGGGCTAAACGGTCTTTTTGTAGGGACCGGCCCGAGACTGGGACCGGGACCGTTTGGTCCCGGGCTAAACGGTCTCGGTCCGCGGGCTAAATAGGCTAAGTGGGCCCAACGAATTTTTAAAAAATAATTAAATAGAAATTAGAGACAAAAGGATGTTAAAAATAATATCTAAGTTTAAAGACAAAACTATTGTAAAGAGATATGCCTTGTAATTTTATTATAGCATTAAAACATATGGCAATATCTTTCTTAGTCTTCATCCCCCCTATGGAATGAGCACAACAAGGTGCTAATACCACCATTGAGAAGAAGAAAAAACTAATCAAGATGTGCCAAAATATAAGTTACATAATACATACTAATTTTTGTTCATACAAGTTACATGGTATCTCTTACAAACTTCATAAATCTATCAAGGTCCGGAGGAATTTCCGTTGGTGGTGGCGAAAAAGTATCTTGGTCATCGCCACTTCCGAGCGAAGCAACATCCTCCGCAAGTTCAGCTAGCATTTCATCGTAAGCTTCGTCTTTATCTGGTTGTGATTCAGCAAGTCCAAAATTTCTTATATTCCGACCGGATCCAATCTCTGAAAAGTACTGATTTTTTCAAGCTCTCCCTCATAGACGCTCTATAATCACCGAATTGAAGTCTTGTTTGACTGAAAGCGCTCTCTGATGCCACTGTTGAAGCTTGAATAGTTAAAATGTCTTGGGTCATCCTTGAAAGAACCGGAAAGTGTTTTTCTTTGTCCTTCCACCATTTCAAAAGATTAAAGGAGCCGTCGGGATTCACTTCCTCAATTCCCTGCGACAAATATACTTCAAGCTCATTTAGTTGTGAAAAATCACTACTACTAGAACCTTGAGAACCCCTAAACCCTGCCGAAGCACTAAGTGCTCTTACTCTCGCAGTTCTTTTAGATGATTAAGAATCAGAAGAAGAAGGAGTTGGAATATTTGGTCTAGCATGATTTAATGCAACTTGATAAGTATTAAAAATAGTTTAAGTATTTATTCTAATTGTGACTATTGCTTCCGGAAGTTGAGATAATTCCTCATCTTCAAGTGCTAAACCATTATAAACAGTTTCATACCAAAAATGAGGGCCTCCTAATTTCATAGAAGGATTTAACAAAGCAGAAACACCATAAATAGGGGGAATAGAGAAAAAATATTATTTAAACTTTTTTCTCATAGAATCAATAGCAAGTTTATAAATTTTCCCACCCTCTGAAAAATGAGCAAACAAATTTGCAAGTTCTGCAATATAAACTAAACAGTTAGAAATAGTAGGATAATATTGCCCAGAAAATTCATTTGTAGCAATATGAATGTTTTTTTTAAAATCTACAAATATTTTAACATTAACCCAATCCCCATTTGTAAGGTGCTCATCATCATCACTACATGTGCATTAAATGTTGAGTTTATGGGGTTTCTATATTTATATGCAACAACTAAACTTTCATACATATAATTCCATCTAGTTGGACAAGGTTTAGGAACCTTTCTTTCTCTTAGGCCAAATTCATCGCATCTTTTAAAATATTCTTTAAGTCTACTTCTACGGTTTGAATAAAAAAGCCAGTAAAGAGCCATTTTAACCTTTACAATTTCAATATTTAAAATTCTCATACCACCCACAATTAAATGGTAAATATGACAAATACACCTAACATGAAAAATATCACTAAATTCAGGATTTAGCGTTGTGGTAAGCAAGGCTATAGCATTTGTGTTACTAGTAGCATTATACATTGAAATTGATATTATTTTATCACTAATGCAAAAATATCTACAAATATTTGTAACTGTGCTAGCAATAAACTACCCTGTGTGACGTGAATTAATTATTCTATAAGAAATAATGCGCTTTTGCATTATCCAATTCTCATCAATCCAATGACTGGTAACAGTAAGATAATCACAGTCGTTACCACTTCTACCAATATCAGTTGTAATAGCAACACGACAATTTATATGAGTAAATAAATAGCACAAATATTATTCATATTCATGTTTATATTTATAAATATCGCTCTTTACGGTTGTGCGAGGAAAACTTTTATAAGTAGGATTAAATATATTTCTAATATAATGCACAAAGTTAGGGTCAGAAGGAAAACTATAGGGTAAACACATAACAGTTACCATTTTTG